>APFE031105660.1:45818-196745 GCA_000404065.3 Pinus taeda | reverse complement strand
AGAAATTCTTGATGCCCCCACTACTCTTTGCAGGATGTGATCCATCTTGGGTAAGGGGTAATTATCTTTTAGGGACACTTGATTCAAGTTCCTAAGATCAACACAAAGCCTGATTTCACCGGTTTTCTTTCTTGTAGGGACCAAATTTGAAATCCATTCTCAGAATCTGATTGGTGCTATTATGCCAGCTTTAAACATTTTTTCTACCTCTTTTTCAATTGAGGGGAGAAGCATAGGGTTGATCCTCCTCAATTTCTGTTTAAAAGGTTTCTGATTTGGCTTAAGAGGGATTGTATGTTGAATGATGGAGGTGTCATAGGATTTTAAATCCTCATAACTCCATGCAAAGACATCTTGGAATTTTATTAATGGTCGATGTATTTTTAGGCTTTTGATCAGTTTTGGATAAAGAGCCAGATACATTTAATTATCTTGGGCTTCAATAGTTCCAATGTTTTGCACTTCTTCAATGGCCAGTTTAAGTGGTTGCAATTTTGGGTTTCTAGGGACATCATTTGAGTCAAAAATGTCCTCTAATGGAGTTAGGCCTGTTGGAAGAAAATTGTCTTTCCATTGTATAACTTCAGCTTCAGTATGAGCTATTTCCTCAGAATGACCTTGTTCCAGTTCTTGTATTTTCTCCTGGTCAAAGTTTGTTGGACAAAGCATTTGATTTGCTGCTTTAAGTGAGATATTTGTGTGGCATTGTTCAACTAGTGTTTGTGAATCACTTGCAGCCTCTGTATCAATGTTTAGTCTTGAAAACTCTTGCTGCAGAGTTAAGAAATTGTTTATCTTTGTATCATCTTCAAATACCTGCCAATCCTTGACATTGTTTGGAACAGGAGGTCTGTGTTTTACCTCAGCTGCAAAGCAATGCTGGGGTTCAAAAGGTAGCTTGCAAGTGCTTGCAAATGTGGCCAAACTATGAGCATTGAAGGTACTGGGTTCTAGGAATTTTGGTTATTTGGATCACATGAAAGAATTCAGATTCGCGAGCAACAGACCTATAAGATCTCAGTCTTTTTGTCATTAGTTGACAAAGTTTCCTTACTTATTGGATGATTTAGGTCGAATCTCCTAGGATTGAAACTTTTATGGCCTGTAAGGATTTTAATAGTTTAAGGCCTAGTAAGAGAGCTTCATATTCTGCCATATTGTTGGTGCACCTGAAGTTTAACCTATAGGCTTGGCCTTCTGCATGATTGTTTTGTTTGTTATGTATCCAAACCCCTGCCCCTGCCCCAAATTTGTTGACTGATCCATCAAATTCAAGGAACCAGAGGACTTCTTGATTTAGGGAAGGGTTGTCAACTGTAGTGGGATTTGGCATCAGCAATTTGAGATCTTGGCTTACCTTTGGTTTGTCCTTTTGAACAATTTTGTTTGTTGGCTCCTTAACCAATATTTCTAGATCAGGAGTTTCTTCATTTATATGCTGATCTTGTTTAATTCTCTGGGTTTCTTCATCATTTGTGGGACCTGTATTGTCATTGAAGAGAATATAGGAGTCTATGTAAGAGTGAACAGCATATATGGGAAAGTTTTGAGGCTTGTCTTCACTGCTCACCATGTATTTCATTAGTGACTCTCTATATAGCCTCTTAGGTTGACCGAAGACTGAAATGGTGGCATATGACATGTCTAATTGTAGGGAACCTTGGAGTTTAGGCCCCCATGATCTTGATAACAACATTCCATATTTGGGTGGGATATCAGCCACTACTACATCCATTAGAATTGTTTTGTTTGGGTACTAGACCAGTGACACACAAAGATCCTTTATTAAGCCTAGACATTTTACCTGGCTGGAGTCAAATGAAAATAGGTCCTTATAAGGTCTTGTAATGTCCAGGTTGAGCCTCTCCATTATTGATTTAGGCATAATGTTGTGAGAGGCGCTTGAATAAAACATTGCATTATGTAGTATCTTATCATGAACATGCAAGCTGACATAGAAAGGTAAAATCCCTGTAACTGTTGTCTTTCCATCAACCTCTGGGCCAAAAAGCAATTCTGGGGTGTCATCTAACACATTGACATTATCTTTATCATGAGTTAGTTGAAGAGATTTCTTGATCTTTTGTTTGTAAATGTCATGCTTGGCTAATTCTGAAAGAGGAATAGCTACCTTTAATTTGCCAATTTCAGCCTCTAAGTCAAAAAGTTTTTCAGTTTGGATCTTGGTATTGTGGCTGACAGCCTTTTCCTTGTTTGTTGAGTTTTCCTCTTAATCTTTGTCTTGATCATGAGACTTATCCTTTTTACTCATTTCTTGAGGAGCACTATTTGGACTAGGCTGTAAAGGTAGTGCAGCCATTGGCTTTGTTTTGAGGGGAGTAATTCAGTTATTTCTTCAATGGTTATCCCATTTGTAACTGAATCAGATTTGTCCTGTGGTTCTGTAACTATGGCTTTTTTAGGCTGCAGGCTATCTTTTGTTTTTTCAGGCTGTGTTACATTTATAGTTCTGCTTCTTAGTTTGTATTGTTTATGAACTTCATAAATAGCTGTGTCATAGCCTTGTTTGAAGTCAAATGACTCACCTGACTTGGTTTGGAATTGTTTAATGTCATCATCTTCATGATCTTCTTGACTTAGGAAAACTTGGTGCTCATCATGAAGGCCCATTAGGTGGATGTGGGTGTCATCCACTTGCTCATCTGAAGTGGATGTTTCAGCATAGTTTTCCTGGAACGGAGGTCTGATCTCTGGATCAGAACTAGTCTTGCCAACATTTGGGTTTTGATTTCTCCTGAAATTTGGGTTCCTGACAGGGTTATCTTGTGGTGCTTCCCGTGATGATTTTCTCTCCACAAATTCTACTCTGTCACCCAACCTGTTCATACCAGTGAGTATTGCATCCAACTTCTGGTCAAAGGCTGAGGGTTCCTCTTTGAAGGTGTCTCTTTTTTCCAATCTTGCCCTCTTCCTCTTGGAAATTAGGTTAGCCTCAACTGTGACAACAACCTTTTGTGCATCTTCAAGGGTTTCAGGGTCTCTTTCCTTCAATTGATATGCCATGTCAGGGTCAAAACCATTAGGGAATTTGTATAGTGCTAAATCAGGGGGAGGTCTTAAATTCTAGGGTATTGCGTTGTATACATTATTGAATCTTGCACAATACTCCAAAATGGTCTCTTGAGGACCTCGTTTGATTGTATCATATTCACCCAGTATGTGCAAGGGATCTTTCTTCTTTTCCCATCTATTAGTAAATGCATGGTAATGCTCATCAGGAGTTGTTATGGCATTAGCAGTGAGTGACCTGAACCAGGTTCTTACATCCCCTGTGAGGCTCTGAACAAAAATTCTCATCCTTACACTGTCATCATCAATTTCATAGTTTTCAAAATGATCTTGCATCCTTCTAGCATGCTGAATGGCAGTGAAAGGGCCAGTGGAGTCAAAGTATTGAGATTTTAGCTTGGTAATCCTGAGGTAAAGCTGCAGGATTAACAGGTAATTGCAGAGGTGCATATCTCTTAGCCATGTTCACAAGTTTGGGGGATTGACAGGGGCAACTAGGATAAAAGGAACAATGGGTATCACAGGGGTAACAGGTGTAGCAGAACCTAGGGTGTTGGTCAAAGGAGTATGTGCAGTGGATGAAGATATGGGAGGGGGGCTTTGGGATGTGGATGGTGAGCTAGGGGAACTGGGGTCGGACCGAAAAGAACCTTGATTGGAGTGGGAATGGGGTTGGGGTGAACTGTCTCTGGACTTAAGTCAGCAAGCTTATCTGGCCCTTGCTGCTTCTTAACAAATTTAGGGATTGTGTTAGGATTTTCAAAGACAGGGGGTGGATTTGGGTCAGGATTTGACCTAGTGTACCATGGATTCTTCCTGGGAGCCAGTTTCTAAACTAGTTTTTTTAGTTTTTTAGGAAAATTTTATGTCTGCAAGGACTGGACAAGATTTTGAAATGGCTATATATAGCTCAAAGCTAGTATGAAGATTGACTGAAGCAGCTCTTCCCTAAAGTAGTTAGTGTTAAACAGAAACAGTTTTGAAGGATTCTTGACTGATATTTAGGTCTTAACTATAGCTTTAGGAGATATATAGTGATTGGAAAATCCTAAAGAGGTCCAGCGGAGTCGCCATTTATGTTAACACCCAGGTTGTTCCCTTTGACTCCCAAGGGAATACGGCCGGGGTAACCACTAACCAATCTTGGATTACAACTTCTAGCCCAACTGTAATCAGAGAGGGCTCTCTCTTTGAGGTTTGTCTATGTTCTGTGGAGATTGTAGGCTAGTTATGAAGTAAGGGTTTTGGTTTATGTTTGATTGAGAGGATGTCTTTCTGTACCTAGAGTGGAAATCTGCAGATAATGTTAGTCCATTGGGAAATGGAGTCTGTGGCTACTGGTTTTTGAAATCTTGAGGTGAGCAGCTGAAATTACAGGGCCATTTGAATACTTCATAAAACAAACTTGAAATTATGATGGTGAAATGCAAATAACCAGTGAAAAGCAATTAAGAATTTTCCACTAAGTTGGGTGTGGGAAAGAGATATATTCCTCAGGAGCAACTTGAATTCCTGAAACAATAATCACTGTGAAAGATATAGTGTGAAAGGGTAGCAATTAAGAATTACACCTTTATTACTATAACTGAAGAAAACATTTATAATAACTCAGATTGAGTTCAGGATAATCCGTGATTAAATCCTGAAACTATTCTTTTTCCTTGCCACTAAGTGTAAATCACAGAAGCATGAAAGAGATTTGAAAAGATAACAAAACACATAACGAAGAGGTTTAGGGAAAACTTATTGTGCCATGAAGTACGTAGGAATCCTGTAATATTCAGTTAAACACCACAATGCATCAAATAACACAGAGCTTTGGAAATTCCATCGGCTTTAGTATTACTTCTCTGAGAATTTACAATAAAATAACTCTAGAAGAGACACCAACAACAACCAACCCCTGCAAACTCATGCGAGGGGGAATATATAGAAATGTTTCATACAAAATATCTCAGGCATTGAGTCATCTGAGAAATAAATATCTTCACCAACTCGTACAGGAAATAGATAAGAAGTCATTGCAGCTTTCAATACAACATGAATGCTCTTTAATTCTGTCAGAAGATTTTTGACCTTTGGAGGTCATTGAGTCGGTTGAACGCTTTGTTATAAATAATGAATGACGTGTCTTTGCAGCTCTACACTCCTGTAGCTTTTCGGCCCTGTCACCTGTGACTGCTAGTGCTGTTGTGGTGGCCGAATAGTTTCGCTGAGTTGGCTCAACCTCTTCTCTCCATACACGCTGATATATCAAAATTTTCCTGTGCATGACAACTTACATATTTCAATGGAAAAAACTTGATTACAGGCTCTGGTTTGACAGTATTAATTGTATCAAGCCAGTCCAGACTTCCTGTGTGGGCAATTGATGTCTTAAAATTGCCTCTATAGTCTCATCCGCCTCTATATATTTATAGAAATTCGGAGGCACATCAAACAAGTGATTGATTTCATTCATGATAAAAAATAAGTTCTCTACCCTGTTGTAGAGATTCTGTCCTGATGCTAGCCCTGCTTCTCCTAAAGTGCTGGGCTTTTCTACAATCTGATTTGTAGCAAAGGTGTTGACCCTCTTGGCATAATTTTCATAGGAAAGTAGTCTTCCTGCGCTGCCCATTAAGTTAGGAAGACCTCTGTTCTGCAATGCTATAAATTTGTCCATGAATTTATTTATCTCTGTCTGCATATCCTGGCTTCTTCTCTCTAATGTCTGTACCAGGGTTCTTAGTGTCAGGACCCTTTTGACTATCGAAATGGTCTCAGTCTTGTTGGTAATTCCCATTGTGGCCAGCTAAGAACTTGTTCTGTGATTAAGCACATTGATCATTCTGGTGGCAGCCTCAGGCATATTGCCTAGAGATGCCCTTGTTCTTTGGATTTCCCTATGTGCTTTTCCAATGAGCCCCATCTGCTCATGAATAGCCTCAATATATTGCCACTGGTCAGTGATGGATTGGCCAATATTGGCTCGTAGAATTCTCTTGAGCTCAGCTGTTACTTTATCAAGTGTGAGCTCTTTCTCCAGCTCATTTATACTCTTTTTGAGAGACTTTATCTCTCTTTCTTTCTCAGCTACATTCTGCTTGGATTTATCATATCTTTCATTGAGCTTAGCCAAAGTCTCTTTGGCTTGATTCAGCTCTGTCATTTGGGCCTCCAAGACCTGAATTTCATTCTTGAGTTTCTGCATGTCAAGACTTTGAGCCTGCTCTGTTGTTGATGCTGAGGTAGAGGGTGTTGCTTGCTCTGTTTGCTAAATGGGAGGGGAATTGGTTGGAGGGGCTTCTTCCAGATTGATTGTTTCTGAAGGGGGCTGAGAAGTTTGGCCTGCCTCTTTCTGCTGCAATGCTGCCTGCAGTGCAGCCTCTGATTCTCCCAACTTTTCTTGTGTTAGGATCAACTATTTATATAGTGACACCAGCATAGTTGCTGCATCCTTGTCATGTCTCAGCTGGGCAACTTCTTCAGTTTGGGTATGAAGAGTTGCCGGGATCTTGATCATCTTCCTTAATGATGCCATATCTGCATCCCTTAGTTTCAACAGTTCCTGCACAGCTTTGACATCCTTGGGATCATGCCCAAGCTCTATTATGCTGTCCTCCAAAGCTTTGATTCTATTGTCCTTTGCCTGAGAGGATGCTCTCTCCAACTCAAGTTGGGTAGTTGTATTATTTAGGCTATTTTCTAGCCTGTAATTCACCAATGTTTTATCTGCCAAGGAGGCATATACCATCTCACCTGTTTTCTTATGTAATTCTATTTCATCCATCGGGTGGATGTCCTTGGAAAGGACCTCAAGGTTGGTCCTGATGTAGTCTGCAGCTGACTGTGGCTGCATCACGGCTAGCATGAAGTGGCTCATAATCATCTTGCCCTCCTGGACATCATAGGCAGACATAAGTCTTTGTTGGTTGGTGGGAGCCATTTTTAACAGATGATTATATAATTGTATCCTTATGGGCTCATTCTTCTTCTTTATGTCCATGAACTGCTACTTGATGCTCGATTCACCTCCTCTTTGTTGGCTTGAGGAGCGAACTTCTCCTCCTGCTGTCCTCTCTTGTTCCTGCTGGAAGGAACTTGCAGAGGCCTCCATGCTAGGTGGGCCCATGCCCAAAGATTGCCCTATTGGAATTTCTTCCTCTGAAAAAGGATTTAATCTTTGCCTCTTTTCCCCTTGAGTTGTTGATGCTGTGAGGGGAGTCTCTCTGTCCCTTTTCCTGCTTATGTCCTCCTTTTGTGGGGTTTGAAGGACTGAAGCTTCAACTCTTGTTTCTTGCCTAGGAGGCACAATTTGTGGTGGCTGTTGCTCAGTGACAATTGGGGCCTCTGTTATGTGCTCTTCTTGCACTGACTATTCCTTTTCTTGCTGCTGTACCTGTTGTTGTTGTTGTACCTGTTATTGTTGTTGTACTTCCTGCTGTTGTACCTCTTCCTGAAGTGGCTGTTCTAGCTCCATTTCTTTCTCCTTGCCTTTGCTAGAGGTTTGATTTGTAGCTTTGACTGTCTTCTGATGTGCTGTGGAGGATGAGACAGCTGCTCCCACTTGAGTGCTTGGAAGAGCAAATACCTGTGCAGAAAGCTCTAAGTCAGCCATCTTTAGGAGATTTCTTCCTGCTCTTTCATTTAATTCTTCTTGTGTGACAGGTTCCTCTAAGGTGCCTCTCTTCCATTTTGTTTGATTTGCATATTTTTCTATGTGAGGCAACCTCACATGGTCATAACTGGACAGCCTATACTTGACCCTTCTTAAGGTTATGAAGTGATTGGGGTCATAAGGTTTCCAGAGGAAACTGGTCTTTAAGCCAAGGCCTTCTAGCATTCTGTCTGCCTCTTGCCAGCCTTCCTCCCTTTTGTTATAAACAAAGTGGCCCAATTGGTTTTTTTTACCTTCAGCTGTGCTTTCTTGCCTTTGCCTAAAAAGTTCTTCACATCAGCATTCCCAAACTGCCTGAAGTATTCAAGGGAAAACAATCTCATAGGCACATATTTGGGCAGTCTGTATGGGGGTAACTCACAATCGTATATTCTAATAATGGTGTGATTTTGGTAAAAATACCAATCCCCAATGATGTATACCTTGGACAACTGAAGGATCCTCTGCATCTCATCGGTTAGTCTTGGAGGAGGTGAGCTCAGGAACAGAGACATGGCTGGGTGGATGAAAAGGTCTATAAACTTACAGTAAGTGTATGGAGAATAGGCTGTGCAGTGAATAGCTGAGGTCCAATACACTACTGACCTTGGATTTCCTTGTGCATCCACTCTTTTTATAGCAAAGGAAAATTTCTCATGTTGATAGTATAAAATCAAGTGGTAGATGTAGGAGGAGTATCTGAACACCCTTTCCCTTCATAGGTTCATCAATTGCTCATGCATTTTGTCTGATATATAGGTGGCATAGTCATAGCAGATTGGAGTTTTGCCAGGGGAAAACATGAGCATTATTACTAGTACAGTTTCATCAACATACTCAATTGAGTTATAACCCAGAATGGGACTGATCATATCTGCAAGGTCCCTGCCCAATGGGTTGAGGTAAACATGAGAAATGGGAGGGTATTTCACAGTATCAAATTTAATATATAGTTGGTTCAACTTGGTGATCTGAGCATCTATCAAAATCTTAGCTCCTTGATTTATCAGATCAAACAAAGATAAAAGAACCAATTTCTTCTCAGTTTTGAATTGTAGCATCTCTCTGATGGCCTCGGGGGTAATATAGAAAACAACTGAACCTGAAGGGTCAAACGCAGCTCTCTGAGTGGCATCATAACCATCAACACATAGGTGAATTAGGTCAGGAAATGGATTGACCTGAGGAAGCTTGAAGATTGGGAGGAATGAATCCCAAATGCCCAATACATCTGATCCAGCCTCATGTTTAGCCTTTAATTCATTTAACAGGTGGATGTGGAACTTACTCTGCATTAGAAATTCCTCTGAGATTTGATAATCCAAATCTGCTAATGCCTGCCACTCCAATTCTCTCTGAGGGGCACTTAAAGGGGCATCATTGAGGGCCACAGGTGCTACTGGTGTATCCATAGTTACTTTAAAACTCTGCTTTATATGTGAATTAGTGTTACTGTGCAGAGTAACAAACAAGAGTGTTTCTTGGAAAGAGAGGTGATTTATTGAGAAACAGAGGACAAAAGGGTCAATTGCAACAATTGAAATACTGCACACAGCACTAAAAAAAAAAGGCAAATACTTGTCCTTAACAAACTCTTTCACGGTAACTGGGTGTAGTTCGGGTTCCCTGTTCACGATTGCACGAATAGAATGCAGGTTTTGTGAAAGATTTGGTAAACAAGGCTTAGCCAGTGAATTTCGACCTTGTAACTTCAAATGGGAACTAGGCACAGGGGATTTTCCGGTCAATTATATGTTTTTTCTATGTTTTAAGTTAATTTAGGCTATTTGCAGACAAAACCAGGTGCAGAGAGGATTCGCAGGGATAAATACCTGGTACACTGACAATCCTGGTCACAAATGCAGGTGGGTTGGCGTGCCGATGGTCTCCAGGTCGAGTTCAGCAAGTTGGCGTGAGTTTGGACGTAAAATACATGCAGAAGACACCACAGTCGTTTTTGCAAAAAGTGCAAAAAACGTGAAATTTTGGCCAAAATATGGATTTTTTTGAACATTGGCGCCTTTTTCGGATGACGTCAGCATGACGTCACTAGGTGGGGTCAAGGTCGGATGACGTCAGCGTGACATCATCAGGTGACGTGGCAGCTTATGAGTGGTCCACGGGGATGGTGAGGTGGCAGACAGGTGGAGCAATGGTGGACGAGGGCGCCAATGCGGCGATGACGTAGCAGTGATGCTGGCAGTGACGTTGGCAAGGCGGGTTGGCAGAAACCGAAACCGTAGGCGGTATGATATCGCACCGCCTTTTATACGGAAGTGGAGTTGTCAGAGGGGGCTCCGATACGTTGTGGGGGTGACGCGTGGCCGAGGCCTGACGTCACCCTCTGACAGATATCGGAAGCTAACTTACGGACGTCGGGGCCGGTCCGATATGCTTGTGGGCTGTTGGATGAAAGGTGCTCGATCGGACGGTCGACGGGTCAATGACTTGTCCGGACGATACAGCGTCGGGCGGGCAATAAAATATTGATTTTTTATGAAATTCGTGCCCGGCGGGACTTTGGAAAATTGGCGAATTTGCATGGTTTTTCAATATATTTTTTATGAAATCGCGCATAGCTCCAGGACTTTGGATAAGTCGGAAAAGTGGGTTTTTTATGCAATTTTTTCGTTTGAGCGGGTTAGGGGTGAAAATGGGTTTTTTACAAGGTTTTTTAGCAAATGATGGGTTTAATAGGTAAATGAATTCTAAAAGAGGAAAAGAGGTAAAGCTTGGGGTTCTTAAACTGACCAGATGTCAATTTGATTCCCTAGTAGTGAACATATGGCTATAATGCCAAGGGGGGGGGATATTTATATAATGCTTGGGGTTTATACACCATGGTGTTATAATAGTAGGGAAAGGGTGACATAGGGAATTTAGATAATAGAAGTTAGGGGTTAATATGGAGGGAAAAGGTGAATGAGGAGTGATGTCACTAAGTTTATTTGAAAACCACTTAGCTTAGGGAGTAGATCAAAATGAAAAGAATTTTTCACAAGAAATGTGGCTCTTAAAGGAAACCAAAACCAACATAAAACCTTGAATTCTTTCACAAACACAACTGGTGTAGGGATGTTAGTAATGAGTGTAAAACAAGGAAAAAAGGAAGTTAGACATGCTTCATTATGTTGTTTTCCTTATATTGACCAGCAAGATTCAGTTTGAAATGAATACCACTTCTGCAACCCCATCTACTTGCCCATCTACTTGCCTAACATTTTTTTGTTTCTTCTTGGAGGGTGCACTTGGACTTGCAGACCCTTATGTGCCTTTTCTTTCCCATTGGCCTTTTCTTTTGATTGCCTATTTAACACTACCCTTATTGCTTCCAAGGCCCCAGATTAAGCAGTTGGGGACCTTAGTTTCTCTGCCTAACTATTGGTCTGCCAAGATTAAACAATTTGGACAGATTTCCTTCTCTATTCTACAACAGAAAATTCAAAAATGGCATGATCCAGATTAGACTGTTGGACCATCCATCAAAATTTAGTAAACATGAAGGTATGTACACACCTTGTCTTGTCTTGAAAATATGGGATCTTTGTACCAGCAAAGCAGAGCATATTTGGCATTTGAATTTGCCAATCATGAAATATGAAACCTATTGGTATAGGTATCCAACACCCCCTAGCAACTGACGCGACAGGATGTACATCATCAGGTTGCAATCAGAAACCACTGTCGTAGTGTGCAATAAGATATAATGGCGAAAACATTGGATGGCACAAACAACGGCCAATGCCAACTTCTCGATGTAAGCATATCGAGATTCTGTATCTAATAGATTGCGGCTGAGATAATAAATGACATGCTCAATGTCATCATCATCATCTTGAATGAGAACCATGCCAATAGTGGTATCGGAAACGACCAGATACAGAGTGTAGTCACGATGATAATTAGGAGGACACAACAATGGAGCAGAAACAAAGAGGACCTTGAGGCGCTCGAAGGACTCTTGAGCAGCGGCATCCCAAAGAAAAGGGGCATCCTGCTTTAATAACCGCGTGAAACCTTTGGCCACTTCAGCATAGTTCGGAATGAAGCGTCATAAAAAATTCGCTTTGCCCTGCAAACTCTGCAATTGCTGCAAAGAAGCACGGGGAGGAAGATTCATAATGGCCTCAACTTTAAGGGGATCCAAGTGGATGCCCTCTCGGGAGACGATGAACCCGAGAAGTCTGCCGGACTCGACGCAGAAGACACACTTATGTGGATTGAGCCGGATGCGGTAGTGTCGACAGTGGAAAAAGATTTCACGAAGGTGAGTGGGATGGTCTTGGCATTTAGCTGAATGAGTTGGTAGATCATCCAAGTAAGGTTGCACAATGTGTCGAATATCATGGAATGCATAAGACATCGCGCATTGGAAGGTAGCACCGGAATTTTTCAAACCAAAAGGGAGCTTTTTGTAGGTGAAAATGCCCCACGGACAGATAAAGGCAGTCTTGTGCTGATCGGCGGGCGCAATATTAATTTGGTTATAACCAAAAAAATCGTCCATGAATGAGTACATTTCACTTCCGGCACACTCATCAATGAGCTGGTCAATGAAGGGTGTGGGGTAGTTATCTTTGGGACAGGCTCGATTAATATCACGATAATCAACACAGACCCTGATGGTGCCCTATTTTTTAGTCACAGGGATGATGTTGGAGACCCAATCTATGAGTGGGATGGGGTAGATGAAACCAGCCTTAAGAAGCTTTTCAACTTCCGCTTTAATAGCCACAGTCTTTCGGGCATGCACAGGGCATAAATGCTGTCGAACAGGATTAACACCCGGATACGTAGGTATCTCATGCACCATGATGCTAGGATCGATGCCGAGCATTTCTTCGTAAGACCAGGCAAACACATCACAGAATTCATGGAAAATATCAGTATAGAGCTGAATCTCCCCAGGAGTACAAGTTACTCCAACATCGTTGTGCTCAACAATCCCTAGTTTAACAGAGATGTCGATCAGCTGGGTTTGTGTGATGTTTCCCATGTTCCCTTCAGAGGACACTTGACAAAATTGAATGGGTGTCTGAAGGGGTTGTGAGGGGAGACAAGGAGCAAACTGCTCGAGACATGTAAGCATTTCCTGGTGGGCAGGGAGAAACGAGGAATGATGGTGGTGATCAGACCAAGGGGGTTCCTCGAGAGACATGGTCTCAATAATGGCTTCATCAGAAGGAAATATTTCCTTTAAAGGTTCTGAAGAAGTGTGGTCTCCAAGCCAAGGGGAATGAGCGTACGAGTCGAGAGCTCTACTCGAAGGAGCAGATTCAGGAGGGGGAGCCGATGCAAAAACAATCTCAACATAGTTGAGCTCGGCAGGACTCAATGGCATCTCATCACCCCAAGATTCTATCTGATCAGTGGGGGGAAGAACCCACGGATTAGAGCGAATGGAAATCATATTAATAGGAGCGACATTCAAAGGTGGGAGTGAAAAAAAACCCATAAGGGCAGGATCCTTAAAGAGTCCATCTCTCACACTCTCCCATGGAATGGAGGTATGCTCCACAAAAGGCACGTTGCCTTCGGAAGAGGAGGCGAAGAAATACAACTGGTCTACTGTGACGATCTTCCCCTGATGAGGGAAATGAATAACACGAAATAGAGATGAAGCCACGGCTCGCATGGCATATGTCCAGCTTCGTCCCAAAAGGAGGTTGTAAGTTAGATTGGCATCAACGACTTCAACTTCCACTTCAACCATCTTCCCTACCAAATTAAGAGGAAAACATTGGAGTATACCATAAGGGCAAGACTCTCTCCCATCAAAGGCTTCCAAGATCGTAGGAGACTGGCTCAAATTCGGAGAACCAATAGCCTTCCAACAAGCAACAGATATTATGTAAGTTGAAGCGCCTTCATCAATGACGGTACGATGAATCATTTTAGATTTGATGATGACCTGCATAAGGGAGGAAATTTGGTGAGGCAGCCTCGGTATATGGCTGTCGAGGTCAAGAGAAATCAAATCCAATTTAGCTGGGCCGATGCCACCGATAGCCGATAGCAAGGACTTCCTCTGGGAGGGGTAGCTCTGGATAACTTCTAAAGCGGACATAGCTGACGGAGCCTGGGCTAAGTCCTCAACGATGCTATAGTGCTGAGCAGCATGAGCATTAGTGTTGTAAGAAGATTTTCGGAGTACACCTTTAGGAGGGGGTCAGATGGGTGTCGTAGTGCTAGGTCTCTCAATATGCAGCGGACCAGAACTGGACGGAGGAGCACTAGAGGGAACTTCAGGCTCTTTCCTGGCAGGTGATAGATATTCTTTCGCTCGAGTACTAATGTGAAGGGAAATCATCCCAACCATAAACACTTGAGAACCAAAGGAGAAGAGGATTGGGATGGATCAGCCACCATTTGCATTTGCTGCGAGGGAAAAGGTTCTTTGAGCACCGCAGGAGTCCCAGGAGCACCTTTCAGCAAATGACTAACTTTAGACCACCTCGGGCAGTCTTTGGTATTGTGATCCTCATCACAGATAAGGCAAGGATACTTGGGTTTGCATTTGGTTCCCTCCTTGGGTGGAGGTTTAGCGGAATCCTGCTTCGGTTGATCAGATTTATTCTTTCCTTTTCCCTTCTTTTTTCCTTTCAAGGCTTTGTCCGCCATGGTGGACTGGATGGCGTTAACCTCGGAAGTATTACCAGAATTGGATATAGCCTGAGAAGTATTTTCATTCGAAGCATTCAACTTTTGCTTCCCAGGGTTCACGGAAGATTTCTTAGAGGGCGGATTGACAGAACCAATGATACCGTCAACAGATGGTGTTGGTGGCGCTTTGGAAGTTCCGGGCCTTGGGGGATCAGGGAAATAATTATATAGTGTACCAAACTGGGAATAAACTAAGTCAAGGTATTAAGCACGCGCAATAGCCTACTATTCAGTTAAACATGTCTCCATAGCAATGTCCCGTGCTATCGAACCGATGAATGAGGTCGTGAACTAGTCGGTCAAGAGCTGATCAGGAATTGAAAACTTAATCAAACGATGATGTCGTCTCCATTCATGGATATGATCGGAGATGTGCATAGACATTGTTTTTTTAAGGGATGTCAGGAGATGTGTGCCCATTTCATATCGAATCGGCAACTGAAAATGAGTTAAAAATGCCATAGCCAACGAGTTAAAATCCTGAAAAGATCTGCGAGCTAACTCAATATACCACTTAGCAGCAGAGCCAGTGAGGGTCATTTGAAAAAGGAGAAACCAGATTGAATCATCAAGCCACGAATTTGATGAACACCATAGATGATAAGTCATAACGTGGGCTTGGGGGTCTTCTCCAACTTTACCATCGAATTTGGGATAATCACCGGGAATCTTAGTTGGAACCGATGGCCAATATGGATTATGAAGGATAGGATCATTGGTCAGTTTGGATACATCCGGTAACTCCAACATTGATAAAAAGGGTAACTGAGGATTAAAGGACATCTGAGGCCACGGGTAGGAGGTAGTACCAGAGTTCCAACCAGTTGCTTGTTTCCCCCATTAAGTTTGTCCAGACGGGTTTGGCCCAGGAGGGTTCTACCCGTAGGGATTTTGTCCGTAGGGGTTGTAGCTATAACCGGATGGCTGACCCTGGATTTGCCCCCCAGCATTCCATTGAGTACCAACTTGGCCTACAGGAGCAACATATGGTTGTTGGTAATTCTGATAAGGATTCACCTGCAGTTGTTGATAATTTTGATACAGGGAAAATTGAGTTTGCCCTTGGGATTGCTGGAAACCATAAGGCGGCTGGGCTCCAAACTAAGCCTGGGGACTAGGTTGTGTTTGATAAGCAGGTTGAGATTGAGATCCAACCTGCATTTGAAGACCGGATTCGGTCTGGAGCCCGGACTGGGGTTGAAAATCGGGTAGATCTTGAGAAGCAATAATCATTTGAGTGTCCAATTGAGCGGGCCCAGATGGATGTCCTTGAGAGAACTGAGGCTGAGCCACCTGGTTAGAAGGTTGACCTAGTTGAGACTGAGATTGGCCCATTTGCCCAGAAGGTTGAGCTTCCTGGGTATTGGGTTTTCCTTGCACAACTGAGGGTTGTCCTGACGGACTGGATGGCTGAGCAGACTGGATAGTTGGTTGACCTGATTGGATTTGAGGCTAGCCAACTTGTTCAGATGGCTGACCATACTAGATAGTGGGTTGGCCTTGCTATACGTAAGGCTGACCGACCTGCCCAGAAGGGTAGCCCTGCTAGACACCAAGTTGACCTTGTTGCATGTAAGGTTTTCCTAGATTACCAGAGGATTGCCCAAGATAAGTAAAAGATGAACCACTAGAGGCCGAAGGTTGTCCCTGGAAGGGTTGTCCTTGTGGGCCTCTAGGTTGCCCTAGATAAGGTTGTCCATAATACTGCTGCCCATAGGAGGGTTGCGTGTAAGATGGCTGACCTTGATAAGGTGGTCCTTGAAAATTCGCAGGGGGTATTTGGCCACCACCATAACCGGTGGTACCCCAAGCAACAACTAACAGGACCGTGACCTCAACCGTAGGCTGAGATGGCAAAGGTTCGTGGTGATAAAGGTGAGCTCCTCGAGAATCGTAATAATGAAACAGACCTTGCGTGTCTGGATTCTGAAGAGCATGCAAATATTGATCGTATGCCCCCCTTGCTAGAATAGAACCAGAAGAAGGTTGGGTATTCAGCATAGGATCAACAAATCCAGATGTAGATGCCGATGGGCTACTATTCGCCGAACCAGGGGGAGGTCCAACAAAAATGGTCACAACTGAGGATGTAGTGACAACACCAACAACAGGGGCTGAAGAAGCCACACAAATAGTTGGAATAGTCGGGACTGAGGTGACAGACACATTGTGAATTTGAGGAATAAAAGACTCTGAAGTCAAAGCGATGGTATGAGACCACATAGAACTCGTAAGGGATGTCCTAGAACCAATAAAATCCCTCAAAGCCCTATAGCGTAAGGGCAGCATGACACCGAGAGGGGTGACACTGAAGGGTGGAGTTTCTGCTAGGATAGGAATTTCACTACTCATCACAACAGATCCTTCACTCGTGATGAGGGATGTGTCATCCATGTCAGAAGAAGACATTGGGACCGAAATACTAGGAGGAGTACCAGGAATATCTTCTTTGAAAGGCTCCCAAATGGGGTTCCAATGAATATAGTGAGCCTCGTCTTCTGGAACGCGAGAGTTAATCGGTTGGATACTCAGAATAACAGGGAGAGTATCACTACCAACTGGTATCTCAGGAGCAATAGAAGAGGGAGACCCTTGGTCACTTGGAATGGGAGACAGAATCGGTGATTCTGCCAGAATGATTCAATTCAAAAACCCTAGGAAAACTAACGAGAAAGAACCCTACTCAAGCTAACGCAAACAAGATCTAACAGGGTAAATGTGCACGTGGCCGAATAAATTTTAAAATACAAGAACACAACTTGACCTTTTCATCTTTAAAGAGTTGAGAAAAGGACCAAAGGATGACTCTAGTCACCTTCGAATGTTTAATGAGCTTGAAGTAACAAGTGCTCAGATGAACCTTTTCTTTTAGGGAGTCCAAAAAGGAGCGAAAGTGACTACTCTAGAGAACTAGGCAAAAGGTTTACGAGACAATCCGTTAAACTGCATATACACCTTGGCAGTCATATGAAAACCAAGGACTTTTCGTACGGCAGTCAATCTTCCCGAATGCTATGTTCGGTGCATTACGGTTTGTAAGGCGGCAGACATGGCTTCCTATGGATAAAGGATGATAAACCTAATGGGGTCTCCCAACATATACTTGATGGTACATGGGAGCACAATTCCGTACTAGACCACTATGGAGTCACAGAAGGAGGAATCACCCAACCTTGAGTGGAAACAAAAGTGACTAGGTTTAACGACGTTGGAGCACGTCTCTAGCCTAGACCTCTAAATAGTGTGCGTTATGTTCCAATGCGTTGTTAGATTTATTCAGTTCATTTTAGAGTTGATCTTGGGTTATGTTTCAGTTTTCAGGCCTTACCGTATGTATATAATAAATCCTAGGATGCAGCTAGAATGAATGAAAAATCCTTTTCTTCAACAAGCACCTACCTACAGGAGGGTAGAGAGATCATTCCCAAACCAAGAAAACCAAGACAACAAAGGCAGTCACTCAATGCATATAGGCATCAATTCCTAAAGTGCACGGATACTACTAATGAGAGATCTAATCATTCACTTTCCAACATGGAAACTTGAAACACAAATTCACTTTCACTTTCGTACACTAAATGAATGCAATCTTTTTTATTTTGATGTCTTTAAATCTAGAAGAAACAACTAAGCAACAAGCAAGTGTGGAAAAGCCCGTTTAATTCAAACAATTGTAATCTATGTTCGGTAGCGAAAATAAATCGAATCAATGCCAAAGATTGGTTCAATAACATTCACTAAACAATCAACCAAAAACAGGAAAAGGGGAAGGCTCAATCAAACCAACAAAAAGCTGCAAACGAACCTTGAGGAAACAAGAAACCAAGCCAACAGATTCAAGGGACTTGAAATAATGTTCTAGGTCACATAAGCAAAAAAAAACAAGATTCATTCAACAAAGCTCACAAGAGAGTGCCTTAACCATGAACAGTGAAAAACAAATCATCAAGCAAGTGAGAAAAGCAAGGGACCAGTAGGACTGATGGACTCAGGAGGCAGAATTGAGAAAATCAATTCTACAACAATCAGCACAGGTAATACAAAAGCAACAAGCACTGATAAAGCACTAGCCGCAACAACAAAGCAATGTCAGCGCGGAAGTACATGACTTTCCCGCAATGGTCCAATTTTCAGAACTGTCGCCACTGTGAGGTGTAATTATGTGATGCATAGGATATTACAAAAGGGTGAGCATGATGACAGCACAACTGTTAAAATTAAATCCATGATGATGTTCAAAACAATGACAGGAGAACCAAAAATCCCAAATCAAAAATAGCCAATCCTTCAACCAAATAGGGGTATTTCCCAGATCAACCCAAGAAACTCAGAGGACTGATAACTAATCCCCAAGACTTCAAAAGAGACCAAATCAAAAAATCAAGGCAAGAGCAAACAAGAAAGACAAAGGCCAAAACTTCGTCCCCAATAGAGTCACCAATTTGTGATGTAGGAAAGTGTTCCATCTGCAGACAGAGGCAACCCCTCTAGCCCTAGAGTGGGTCTAGTCACAAATAAGGACAGATCAACAATAGCTTTCCTTAAACAGTTAAAGTTGGAGGCCTACCTCAACTAGTGGTCGATGGAGTTCTGTTGCACTGCTCCAGCTTCTGCTTCCTTCTCCTCAATGAGTGATCAACCTGAAACAAAGCAAAGGAAATACAACAAAGCACATAATCGGAAACAACAATGAACTATTTACTCACAAAGTCAAGAATTCATGAGCTATCAAGTAAATTTCATACAAGACATAGGAAAACATAATTGATTGCATTAATAATGAAATAAGAGTTAGCTTACAACCAAAGCCTTAATGTCACAAGCCTTCTTAGAAGGATCCAGCCAGCATGTTCTTCAAGCATTCACTCTTTGGAGATGGATCTCCCAACATACAAGAGCTCTCTCACTCATAAGCTTTACACAAGATTAAGGGCACTTCACAACCTTCCACAAGCTATAAAGAATCCCACACTTGCCACACTCACACCAGCTATCTAGCAAAATCACAAAACACTAATAGCACTACTCAACTAGCCAACTATCAGGAACTAGCCATGCATATCAATGGTGAGAGTTTAAATAGGAGAAGGAGTCTCCATGAAAGGTGGAAAGGAGAGCTTATCATCAAAGGAAGGTAGCACAATTGATGGAACTACCACACCAGGGAAGGAAGGGTGACATAAACTAGGCCAACAACCAGGTCTGGAGTCATCTAGAAGGCCGACTATTGGAACAAATTCGCCCAATCTGGATCATCACAGGCACAAAACTGGGCTTTAGCGCTGACATCACAAGTGATCAGTGCAGCTAGTCAGATCATCGCCAAAGGAAACACATAGCCCCACGCTGGTGCATAAAATCGAGCCAACATGGGAATTAGATGTACTTTCGCGCTGGCAGCTCGAATGGATTGTTCATGAGCGCCTTTCAGCGCATTTATTAAGCCTATAGCCACGATGAGGCAGATAACTTAGGAAAAGTGGGTCAATTGGCAGCATAGGAGAGCAATTGTCTGTCATGAACATGTTTGACTTGGACACATGACATAGTGAGAAGACTGGGAGTGAAAGCGGTGATAAATTGCTATGTAACAAACCCCAAAGATGGATGGTATGGTGGACCAATGGTAATATGACCGGTGAATGGAATAACCCAACTCGACTCAATCATGGTGATGGAGTGAAAGTGTCATGTTCAAGAGCGACTCGCTACCAATAAAGTTTCTTCAAGTTTTCTTCCCAATTTTCCCCAGTCATTGTTGACCAGTACCTCTTTATTTTTATCAAGCTTGAGGAGGATAACATATGCTTGTTCTATAATTTTCCCTTCGGGCAACCCCATCGCTATGTTTTAACGAGCCTAGCGACAGTGAAACTCGTTCTTGTCTGCATGGACTAGTTTGTCGCTATTGGTTTTAACGAGTTTAACGACAAAGACAACTCGGTCCTTTTTCAATTTTAGAGAGATTGAAAAGGGATGGAAAGGAAACTCCGGTAATCCTTTTTCATCATATAATCCCTTAAGTCTGAAAAAGTATAAAATAATATGAAAGGGATGAATTTTCGATAGTTTTAATGAGCCGAACAAGACAAGCGCTCGATCGTTTTGTGTAATAATCCCTCAGGTCCAAAAAGATTAAAATCTAGAGGAGGGATATCACTCCTAGTAGCTTTAACGAGCTGGAGAGGCCAACTACTTGGCAATCTTTTCACATTTTACGAGTCAGATGAAAAGAGCTTAAAGGAGAATCGTCTTTGAGGAACGAGTGATATTTTCGGGTAGCTATTAATCCCAGGTAAGGTTTGGAATTTTCCAATCATGGCAGCATCACAAGGATGGCTAACAAAATCACTCTTCGTAGTTGTTCCTCAAAAGGGTAAACAATCAAATGGAGGCGTATGATCGGCTAAGACAGAGTGGAGGTGATGGAAAGAACACGACCAGGGCTCAGAAGCTGATGATAATGCATTCACAAACTTGGTTATTTACCAGAGGTTGGTTCATTTTTTAATGAGCTTAAACTCTGGGGGAACATTTTCTCATTGCTTATGTTTAATTTTTAACGAGATTAAACTTCGCATAAAAAACTGCTCGTGATAATGGTGATTGATATTCAACCCATCGTTAACACTATGTTCTGTTGACGGTCGTACTACCTGTTCAATTTCTCCATCAAACTGATTAGAAATGAGAATACATGATTGGAAAATGAGTTAAAACATTAATACACTACTTGAATTACGTGAAAAGTAACTTAAAAGTAGATTTTACCCCTCATTTTACCATTTCATTTGAGCTTGAGACTGTTGGAGCTTTGGAGGTGTTTTCCCCCTCGATTTTCACTAGCTGATTTTGGGATATTCTATGGACAATTCTTGGCGCTGTCTGGACTAGGTAGGAGCTAAACCTATGCTCTTCAGTTGCATTCCTTTCTTTTTGAATTCTAAGCATGTTTCCCTGCTTTCCTGAGCCTCTGGGGTTTGAACAATTCGTTCTGCCCCCATCGCACCCTATGTACATCGAAAGATGCGATGCATACTGGGCTAGTCACTAGCAAGTCAGTATGCATCGCTCCTAGTACACAGCTAGGGTGTGATGGGCGCAAGGAGGGAAATTTATGCACTATTTTTTCATAGACATTTTGCCTGTTTTTTGCCAAATCAGGATAATGACTCTTCTCTTGTTTGTTTTTAGAGATTCATCGGAGAAAAATGGTTGTTACATGGTGAGAATGTGAGCATGAAGAAGAGTACGTGGTTGCTTTACATCATCCGGGTATGGAACTGTGGTTTGCTCAAGTTCTTCCGCATCTCTAGCATGAGGCAAAAAATCAACTTGTTGCAATATTTCCTCGATGCATGGGATCCTACCAACCAGGTGTTCCAAATTAGAGGCAAATCCATCCCCTTGACTGTCGTGGACATCTAATTTTTTGGCTGGTTTATCGAGGTGTGGTGCCCCTCTCTCACTATCAGGATCCACCCGTGGGGGCAAATCCGTGAGGGATTATTTTTGCCGATACTGTAGAGAAGGATCTCAGCCGAGTAGGGACGACAAGATCAACATCTGAGATGTCACTGACCAGTCTTTGAGGACCATCTTGTTCACCTTTGCTAGACTGGCTGGTAGTGCGGCTCTTCACTTGGCCAACAGGTCCTATATGCAATATGCCTTAGAATGCCTTGAACTGAAGGTGTTAAACTGGTGTGATGCAGTACTTCTGGTGATAAAAGAACAACTTACCAAGATGAAAAGTGGGCAATCCAAGAACTTTGGCTATGGTTCCATTTTGACCGCTTTCGCCTTGAAGAAGATCCCACTAATGCAGCCACAATACATTTCACTTGGTTTGCCACCACCGACTGAGCCACGGATGCAGAGCTGGGTTGACCTTATGGCCCAACATGCTGGTCAGCCACAAGTTTCTTTCTCTAATGCTTTCTCTGAGTGGATCAACCATCATGAGATGGTTTATGCCAAGTGTCCATATGCTGGTATGGATTTCCAAGGTGACCCAAATTTGGTGTTGTTGGCTGGTGAGCAGTGGAGTGCTATAGGTAAAATTTCTGACCATATCCCTATTTATTGCTTTTATAATGTTCCCATGCTTTCTTTTATCAAGACTAATCAAAACTCATGTGCTCATGCAGATATCAGACCGGTGCGACCAACAGTGCGCCTGAGAGAACCAGCTACCGTTCCAGCAAGAGAGGCTGTAGGGAGGGCTGTCCTTCGTGACTTGGATGTGGTCGAGACTCTTGCAGCATTGCAGGATTAGATCGAAGGCCTCACTCTCGGTATCCCAGATGTGAGGACTGACGAGATGCCTCTGAGATTACAGCGACATACTACTGGCGTGCCACGTCGATGGACTAGGCTTTTACGCATGATTGCACAGGCGGTGACTTGTTATCACCAGCGTCATTAGACTAGGGTGCCCCCTAGTATTTTGCATTGTTGGGTCACTTGACCAATTTTGTCTCAGACACAGAACACTATGTGTAAACCATAAACAATTATAATAATATATATATTATATATATATATAATAATAATATATTATATATATATATATATATATAATATATATATATATATATAGTATTTATATATATATATTATTATTTATTTATTTATTTATTTATTATTTATTTATTTATTTATTTATTATTTTTATTTTTTTTTCGGAGCTTCATTTTGGTTAAGTTACATGATCCTAATGCAAATATTGATGAAATGCTTTTCTTTTGTAAATGTCGCAAATTTCTATCTAACACATAATTTGCCAATGAATCCGTTAATGTGTTTAAGTTTCTGGAAATATGCTGATATTGGATTGAATCGAACTGTCTTTCCAAAATATTGACCTTAGGAACATGCGATAGATAGTTGGATTCTGCACAGAATAGATATTGGTGAGCTATAGAATGATGAGTTGTGAGTCTAGCCCGACAAAAAAGTCGACGTATGCTATGTGCGATGGCATCAGAGACGAGTTCTATCAACGCACTGTATTCAGCAATGTTGTTCATTGATTAGCCAATACATACCCCTCTGAAACTTACTAACTTGTCGCTTGGATCAAAGATGGCCCAGGCTACAGAAGATAGGTTTCGCGAACTACAGCTCGCTGTCAACATATCCAACAAATGATTCCAATGGGTTCGATATCTGTAACAAATGCAAAAGTGGATTACCTAACCAAGATGATTTCTCTTAGTGAAAACAAAAATGTAACAAAAGCATGGGGGTTACTACACTGAGTCAAGCATAGTAATGCTTAAGGTACAACCCGTTGCGGGGTTGCGCTAGTGGAATCCCATCATAATCCACTAATTCGTAGGCTCCTTTTGCTAATACATGCTTAACAATATAGGGGCCCATCCATAAAGACTTGAACTTACCTGCTCCTAACTTGTCAGACTCTTGGTCGTAAAGTAAGACCAGGTCACCTTTTGAGAAGACACGGGGTTTGACATTCTTATCAAACTGCACCTTGACTCATTTCTTATGGGCTTCATTAGCCAAGGCGACATCACGACGGGTTTCATCCAATTGGATTAATTCCAAGAAACGAGCCACTTCTTCTGAAGTTCTGGGGAAAAAGTCGACTGCGAGCCTGAGGGACGAGATTTCACACTGAATTGGTAAGATTGCTTCTAGGCCATACACCAATTGAAAGGGTGTAAACCCGATCACATTCCTTATCGATGTCCGGTATGCCCATTAGGCTGAGTACAGGATCAGGTGCCAACTCCGTTTATGGGTTCCAATCATCCTTTGGAACATGTGCTTCAGGACTTTGTTGATTGCCTCAACTTGTCCATTAGCTTGCAGATAATATGGAGTAGAGCTGTCGTGGGACAGTCCTAATTTGGCAGCCAACTCAACCATCATGTGATTGCGAAAATGTGATCCATGATCTGTAACTATAGTTTGTGGGACACCGAATCTAGAGACTACATGATTGAAAATGAAAAGAGCAACCATTTCGCCACTGTTGTTTAATGTAGGCATTGCCTTGGCTCATTTCGTAAAATAGTCAACTGTGACTATGATATACCCATGCCCCTTGGATGAGGTGGGGTTACAAGTCATGAAATCTATGCCCCATTTGGCGAATGGTCCAACAATGACTACTGGCTGCAGAGGTGCAGGTGGAATTCTGGTTTTGTGGTCGAAGATTTGACAAGCATGACAACTTCTGACTATTGTTATGCAATCCTTGAACATTGTTGGCCAGAAGTATCATGCTCGTAAAATCTTTTGAGCTGTAGCGTAACCAGATTGATGCCCCCCACACGTGCGTGAATGACAGTCATTCAGGACTTTTTTGGCCTCCTCATGGGTGAGGCACCTCCACAGAACTGTATCAATACCACGACGGTAAAGCGTGTCACCAACGATCATGTAGTCTTTTGCTTGGGATCGAGTACGTCGCTGCTCTGAATGGGAGGTATTAGACCTATACGTTTGGGTCTGGAGATAGATGATTATATCTCCATACCATGGATCGCTTGAAGATATCAAAAACAAAGATTCATCCACGATTGTTGTATTGGATGTTGAATCATTAGACGACGATGGGAGATCACATAGTAACTCCGCGAAAACTAGAGGTTTCTTGGATTTGGATTTTATGAAATCCAAATCGAACTCTTGCAAAATTGCTATCCATTTGAAATATTTGCCCCCCAGTAACTGTCGCGACAAGATATAAGTCATGGGGTTGCAATCTGACAAAATGGTAGTTTTTTGAAAGAGGATGTAGTGTCGAAATCTCTATATCGCTTGAACAACTACGAGAGCTAGCTTTCCAACATAGGATTACTTTCTTTCCGTATCATTTAAGTTTTAGCTTAAATAATAGATAGGATGTTCAATTCCATTGTCTTCTTGAACTAAAACCATTGCTATGGTCATATCTGTTGCAGCCAGATATAAGTTATAGTCTTTTTGATAGTCAGGAGCATACATTAATGATGCTTTTATTAGGGTTTCCTTTAAATCATCAAAGGAAGCTTACGTGACCTGATCCCAGATGAAGGGTACTTCTTTTTTTCAATAGACAAATATAACCTTTAGCAAGTTCGACATAATTTGGAATGAACCTCCTCAGAAAGTTTGCTTTCCTTGGAGTTTCTGAATCTGAAGCAAATTTGAAGGTGGAGGTAAATCAATGATTGCCTAAACCTTACATGGGTTGAGATGAATCCTGTCCTTCAAGACCACAAAGCGAAGTAAATGACCATAACTGACGCAAAAGACACATTTGTGTGGATTAAGTCGTATCTTGTAGTGTCAGCAATGTAGAAATATCGCTCTTAAATGATGTGGATGATCAGTCCACTTTCGCGAATAAGCTGGAAGATCGTCGAGATATGGTTGAATGATGTTCTTGATGTCATGGAAGGCATAATTCATTGCCCTCTTAAATGTTGCCCCTGCGTTCTTTAAACCAAAGGGTAGCTTGTGATATGCGAATGTGTCTCACGAACAAATAAACGCAGTCTTTGACTCGTCCTGTGGGTGGATATTTATTTGATTATACCCGAAAAATCCATCCATAAATGAAAAGATTTCACATTGGTGCATTCACCAATTATCTGGTCAATGAAGGGTGTAGGGTAGTTGTCTTTTGGACAAGATTGATTTACATCCCTATAATCAATGCACACTCTAATTGTTCCTTTCTTTTTCATTACAGGAACAATATTCGATACCCAATCAATTAGAGGAATCGGGTAGATAAAACAAGCATGGAGAAGTTTTTCAACTTCTGCCTTGATGGCAGCAGCTTTCTTGGGGTGCACCTGTCAGAGCTGTTGTCGTACTTGTTTCACATCTGGATACATCTTAATTTCATGTTCAACTATGCTCGAGTCAATGCCTAGCATTTCCTCATATGACCATGCAAAGACAACTTTGAACTCGTGTAAGAAAGCATAATATATTTCGAGTTGTGAAAGAGAACAAGATTTGCCGACATGAATATTCTCTACAACATTTGTTTTGGTCGAAATATTGATGGCGATAGTCTCTTCAATATTGGACAAGTTTTGCTCGGAATCCACTGTATTTACAGTATTCAATAGAAAATCAAATACTGAAGGATGATCAAGGTCACTGGAATATTCTTCTTTATAATCTGGAAGATGGGAATGATGGTGGTAATCTTCCCATGGTGCCCCGTCAATCATCATTAACTGAACAATTCCTTCATCTATATAATGTACATGTGACCAAGGATCTGAAGGGGTACCATATTCCTTAGACTTGTCTATCCAAATGCTTGAGAAGCGTTCATTTGGGTTTGCCTCCCATGCCGAAAACATTGATTGCTACAATATTTCTATTGGGCTTGGAGGCAAAACCTCGCGATGATCCATGCTAAAATCGTTATTGGATATCCTTTGAATGGAAGACACCATATTGCAGGTTCCCATCGTGGCCACTTCCGCCAGATTGTTTGGAGGCGGTAGGGAAAACATCCCCATTAATGTAGGGTCTTTTAGGAGGCCTACTCCGATATTTTGAAGTGAATGAGAGCTCCCGTGGATCATCGGAATGCTTCCCATAACTTATGAACTGTTGGGGAGAAATGTTTTTTGGTCGATGATTGTAATTCCTCCTTGGAAAGAAAATTCAATCTTTCTAAAGTATGTCGACACAATAGCCGCCATAGCATATATCCAGGGCCTTCCCAGTAGGATGTTGTAATCGAGGTTTTCGTCAATAACTTCAACATCAATTTCTATTGTCTTGCCCCCCAGTTCAACTTGCAAGTTACTTAAAATCCTGTATGGAGTGTATGTTCTTCCATCAAATGCTTTCAACGTCGTTGACGATTGTGACAAGGGTGGTGAGCCCAAAGTTTTCCAGCAACTCATCGAAATAATACATGTAGATGCTCCCTCATCAATAATTGTTCGATGAACAGTTTTGTTGAGGGCTTTCACTTGAATAAGGAAAGCAAGTTGAGCTGGTAACTAAGGGTCATATCCTTTATGATTAAAGGCCACAAGATTGGAATCCGTTGGGTCAATCCCACCTATCGCTGATAATAGAGACTGCTTTTGGGAGGGGAAATTTTGCAGTACCTCAATTGTTGACATAGAGGACGACGATTGGGCCAAGTCCTCTACTATATTATAATTCTGTGCTGCTCTAGCACGAGGATTAAATGTCAATTTGTGTACTACTCCCTTTGGCCGCTTTATCGTTAACTCAGGAATGATGGGTGGCACAACTTCGGTTGAAGTTGTTGTCGAACTACTAGGTTGATCAGTAGCCTTGTTGTTCGACAGCTATGGATTCCTGTAATCTTGATTCCTTGTCGATATCAAAACATCATTTTGTTGTTTTCAAATGGACAACTTAAGTACTTGGGATGGGCAAGCATTATCACTAGCAACCAGATTGGTTCCCAGGTTTGGAAACGGATCAGTCAATACCACCGAGGTTTTTGAACTCTTAAAGAGTTTCTTAATTTCATCTTTATGTGGAAAATCTCTTGTCCAATGATCCTCATTGCATATTAGACACCCCGCAGGGGGTTTCCTTTGCCCAGAAGGGATTGTAGAAGGTTTATCAGGGGACATCCCCTCTTATTTCTTCTTTTTCCCTTTCTTTTTCTTCTTGCCTTCTGGTTGCTTCGGTTCTTTCCCTTTGTCAGTGGACATGGCATTTACCTCTGAGGCAAGAAGTTCTTCATTTTCATTTTGATCAGAAATCTTACGAGTTTTCTTAGTTGTAGCCTTTGTCGATTTCGTGCTTGTCATACCTATCACGCCATCGTCGGCATGAGAGTCCTTGTTTGATTTAGGAGCAAGAGGAACGGAAAATTCCGGTCTGGGAGCATCAGGGATTTTGTCATAGAGCATGCCAGACTGGGTATAAATCAAGTCCAGATATTGCACATGAGCAATGACTTGCTCTTCAGTGATGACCCCTCCCTTTGCCACATCTTCTGTTATAGAAGGTAACAATGACTTAATAAACCATTCAGCTAACAGCTGATCAGGAACATATGTTTTTACCATTCTACGACGATGTCACCACTCATGGATATGTCGTCTGTTTGAAATTGGTAAGCAGCTTTGTTCCTGTTTCGTTCCTTAAAGGTAATTGAAAATGGGTTAAAAAGGTTGTGGCAAGGGTTCTGAAGTTATCAAATGAAGCTCTAGGTAATTCAATGTACCATTTTTCTTCCAGACCAGTTAACGTTCACTGAAAAAGGTGAAGCCTAATCGAATCATCATTTAGAGTGTTGGATGAACACCACAGATGAAAGGTCATCACATGATTCGATGGGTCTTCACCTGGATTTCCATTAAATTTAGGAATATCTTATGGAATTTTATGAGGAATTGTCGACCACCAAGGGGCATAAGCAATTAGATTGTTTGTTAGCCGATTTAGATCCGATAACTCTAAAGTCACCACGAAGGGCAACTATTGATTCAGGTTCGGTGAAGCATACCAAGGATAGGATGGTATCGCCTGAGAAGTGGGTCTTTGCATACCAGCATAATGCATTTGATGCTGATAACTTTGGTAAGGTTGATGAGCATAACCATTATGAAACAATTGATGCTAACCGTTTTGAATATACGGTTGCCCATTACTCGCAAATATTTGTTGCTTAGATCCTTGGTAAGCTTGTTGGAATTGTGGTTGTTGATATTGCACCAGCCATGGTTGTGAAACCATTTGTTGTTGTCCAATACTAGCCATTTGACCAAGATGAGGGGTAATAGTACCCATTTGAACCTGGGTCGCTCTGGTAGGGAGCCACTAATCGGTGATTGCGGCTGTGTTGTGGAGACAGGAGGTTGTTGTATTGCAACCTGAGAAACTTGAGGATGGCATACAACAGGCAACGCTTGTACTTGCGACACTATCACAATGGCCAGTGTAGTGGGGATATTTGACACAGGTAAGCTTTGTTGAGGAAGTATTGGCACCCAACCGCTGGATGTAATTCTAGCATGACCCAAATTCTATTGCGAACTCCCATATGGTTGTTCTCCCAAAGGAAACAATGAAAGGGTATAGTGCCCCCCATATGGTGGCAATCCAGTGCTCAAAGGAACGATTGGCCTTTGGGGACAGGACTGCCCAAATTGATACTGTTGCGAAGGATCAATTTGTTGAGACTCAACATAAGAGATTCTAGATATTATTCCGGACGAACAAATGGGAACAAATCATACTGTTGAAACAGTCCCTGGATGGACTCCATCTAGCGATTGAGAGCTTGTTGGGACATATGGTATACCAGCGAACATTGTTGGAGTAGCAGTAGGAGGTTCTGCTACTACTGCACCAGATGACATAGTCCTAGATGTCGACGATTATTCAGACATGTCTAGTCTATCCAAGAGATTTCCTAGCGATTCTACAGGAACTTGCGATGAAGGGAGACTCACTTATGATGAAGAAGGATATAGGATGATCCCGGCTCCAAAATGCAATGGAGTACTAGACGGAGGATCCTCCACAATCTCTTCTATAGAAATCAATCCAAGTGGGAGAGGTAGATCGTCAGGTTCATAAAATATTTCTAGTGCCGAAGAAGGTATAGGTTCTGTAGTGACAGATGTTTGGGGAATAACACCTTCCAAATTAGCTATAGATGGAGTCGTTTCAGGACTAGAAGTGTTTACGTTACACTAGGATCAGTTCTAATGTCCTCTTGTGGCTGCAGAATTTCTTCTGTAGAGGCAGGGATACCAGAAATGGTTGGAGTAACTGGAGTCTCTGAGAATGTCGGACCACTTGTTCCAACCAAATGAGGGGACTTTGATCTAGTTAAATGAGTTTGCTTTGTCCAGAATAGTTTCATTTCCAGAGTCAAAGACGGTTGACTCTTAAGTCTCCGCGAACAATGGGGTTTTGATTGACTTTCTTCCATGGTTGTGGATTACTTGATCAACTAAAAATAAATGGGAAAAATGATTCTGAATTTAATGAATTTTAGATGCTTTGACACAACTTTCTTTTTCAATTTTAAAGAGTTGAGAAAAAGCAAAAGATGACTCTAGTCGCCTTCGATTTTTAATGAGCCTGAAGTGACAAGTGCTCAGATGGACCTTTTCTTTTAAGGAGTCTGAAAAGAAACGAAAGAGACTACTCTGGAAATCTAGAAAGAGGGATTACCAAACCAATCGCAAAACTACAAAATACTTTTTACGGTACGACAGTCAATCTTCCCGAACATTGTGTTCAGTGCATTGCGATCGATAGGGTGGTAGGCACGGCTTCCTAAGGATAAAGGATATAGCCTATTGTGGTCTCCCAATATATACTCGATGGTACGTGGGAGCACAAGTCCGTACTGGCACTTGTCGTCTCAAAGAGGAGGAATCACCCAACCTACGATGAAAGTGATAGTTACCAAGCTTTACGACGCTAGAATACGTCTCTAGCCTAGACTTCTAAATGTTGTGCATTACGTTCCAAAGCGTTTTTATGTTCATTGAATTTATTTTACAATTGATCTTTCTTAAGAAGTTTTCCTTTCAGGTTCACCGCGTGATGTAGATATACAATTCCTAAAATGCAATCTAAGATGATAAACAAATGTTTAATCTTCTTGCTGCAATGAAAATCCTAGCTACTAAGGAAAGAGAAGCAGAATTCTTTCAACAAAGAGCAGATAGCACACACTAGATGCACTGTCCTAAATCAAACCAACAAGCAGTCTAAATGAAAATGCACGTGCATGCATTTGTTTTCACTTTCTTAATGCGTGAATGACAAAATAATGCTAAGTACAAATTTGAATCGTTTCAAGCGACAATACTAACGATTTTCTTTTCAAAAATGAAAGGAATATAATGACGACACTTTGTGATTTTGAATTGAAAATTGCTTTCGACACTTGGAAAACTACTAATTCAAATCAAATACAAGAGTAATAGTGTAATCGACCTTCAAGAACAATAGGATTCTTTTCTTTGACTGAAAGCAACACTTGCGACACTTTCAAATCAAAAGATGACTGCTTGATTACGCTACTTCTTTGTAAAATAGGACTGTAAAAGGCGAACAATACATAAAAACATTTACAGTTCTTTGTACTATGGAGGCTGAATTCTACAAAGGAAGTGAGTTTCCACAGAGGTATACTAATCACAGACAACAAAACTCCTAAATAAAGTTGAAGAGAGTGAACAAGAAACCAAAATCTGGAAGCAGAAGAGGTCTTATCTGATCATCGCACCTGTAACACAGGGAAAGTGCGATGCAGCTCACCTACTACACACGGGAGGTGCGATGCATCCAGATTCCCAAGAGGAGAAGGTGCAATGGTCCTGGGACAAGACTTCAACTTGGTTCTGGGTCATAGTTTGCAGCTTAGTTCATGGATTTAGGTCGAGCAAATGATAGTCAGTAAATGCAAATCAGAGGGGCTGATCTAATGAGGCTACTTGAGCCACCACCAGGGCAATACGAGTGCGCAACATTTCCTCGACTGCAGCTGTCCCTACTATGACATTAGTCGAGAGAGTACCAACCTGAGGAGTGCGCACCTGCAACTCCTAAATCTGTGCTCAAAGGGCCCCCAAAACAATCTGATTCTCCTCTGCAAAGTTTTCGAGGGCTATTGTGGTGACGTCGTGCACCGTCTCCCCTATATCATGCATGTCGCCCTCAGTAAGGGTGATTGGGTCAATAGATAGCTTTGACACTTTCACCTTCTTGCGTGGCCCCATCCACTTGCTCAGGCGTTGGTGCTTTAATAGTGTCGATGTTGTCTATGGGGTCTGCACTGCCCTCTTCTACCTCTATTTCCATTTCCTGCACCTACTCAGGCGAGGGCAACTTTTGGCCCTCGCGCTTCTTCTCTGCTACGTTCTATGCTGTTGCTGTGGCCTTTTTCTGTTCTGTGTTGTTTGTGCAGTGTCTCGTGCCTCCTATGCCTTCGCTACTGCTGCTTCTTTCCTTCTCTTTTTTGCCAACTTCACCATCGCAATTTTGCCTCCTACTCATTTTTCTGCGTAGTAGACTTTTCCAGCGCAGAGATGTCTAGAGCACGCCACTCTGGCAGCCACGTCTCATGTATGTCGAAGATCACATCATCTGTGGCTATATAAGGTAGTTCGTTCCACTTTTTTGTAGGGTCCTTACATGCCCTGAGCTAGATGTGATGAAATTCTGCCTTAAACTTTGTGAAACTTTGCAGGCTATTGTAGACAGTGGGTGATAACCACGGCTTGCAATTACTACCCATTCTGATGTTCATCTCCATGAAAAACAAGAATATTTTACTGTCACAGATCTGGTTCGTGTCCTTACTGGCCCATAGCAAAGCGTACTTCGCAGCCTCCAGGAGATCCCTTGCAATTGTGGGGAACTCACTATCCTCCGAGAATTCCCCAGCCACCATCACTATGGACAACAGAAGCCATGCATAGTGGAAAATTTTTCCTTGTTCCTGTGCCTCGCGGCAATTCTCCAGGAACTCCTTGCACAAGAATTCGGACCAGTTAAACTAGACCCCTTCTACACACTATTCAGTAAGTGCCACCACCGGCATGGGCACCTCACCCACACAACACTTCCGCATGACCTTACCCGCCATTATCTGAGTCGCCACTTTGACTCCTTTGTTGTTGATACTGGAGATCCCGTAGCCCCTCTTTTTCTTCTCCATCTTGTATTTCTTTTTCATGGCCTCCGCGATGGCCAAATCACTACTCTTACCCTCTAAAATGTTTGTGGGGTCCTCTCCTTTACACGGGAGCGAGGTAATTGATGGATTAGGTGGTCCATGATGGGGATGGGCTCCTCCAGCCATAACCACCCACCATGCACTAGGTAGAGCAACTGCCTAATGATGAAGATAATCAATGGGGTGTGATGTTAATGTGTCACTCAGAGCAGGTTCAACAACCCTGCCTTTTCAACTACCCGTAACCACTTGCGCGGCTCCAATTCTATAACTCTCATCACAGTGTTCTGCTTCGGCTTCATGACTTGCATGGTCTCCAAGTGAGAGAATTTCTCCTAGTTGGCGAGATCCCAATCTTCGAAATTCAAATTCGGCACCCATCCCAAGGGTGTTCCTTCAAAAATGATATAGTCCGAGAGTAGCAGAGTCTATAGAGAGCTCTTGCTCTCATCGAGGTCCTTGGCCACCTTTGCCTTCCCTTTTGACGGGGGGACATAAGTGGGAAACTTTGTTGGAGGGTGTTCAGCCTCTGTTTCTTCCTCCATGCCCTCATCCCCATCTTCTTCAAATATGAAATCCTCAAGATATTCTTCCTCCTCATCGATTTCCAAGTTAACCGCTTTCCCTTTTTCCTCCATTGTTAATTTGGTTTGCAGCGGGTTTCAAGGGGACATAGGCACCAGAATCCTTGGTTGTTTGTCGTTCTTTAGTCTCAATGTGCACGGTGATTTAGGGATTTCTGCAACAATCCCAATGCTCTCAGGGGCATCTTCTATGGTCATGGCTTGTGTGGCTTCTTTAACAGTCATCTCTGCAATTTCCCTTGCTTCTTCAGACGTTGCCATCTTGTTCGTCCAAAAATCTCTAAACCGTTCACTCAGGTGCTCAACCAACACTCTCCATGGGACAAACAAGCCTTATTTTGGAATACACAGGGCACACAATAGCTTAATTCACAAATGACCAAGTGTTGTTTACTAGGCAACCCTTTGTATTTTATAGCACCTTTTGAATTTGAATTCGACTGTTCCCCCTAAATCCGATCCATTAATTCTCCCTTGGTGACAGATTTTCCCAAATCTTTCCCATAAAGATCATCTTAAATGTTTGCCTCCCACTCCATTTGGTCTCAAGTCAAGCATCACATCGTGAATATTGACTACAACGGTCACTTTCCAGCCAACCCGTGCAGTAGCACAGCCCCCCTTGCGTGGTCGCGGACCTTGTGACACTTTGCTCCTGTGTGCACCCTCAACATCACCCAGCTCTCAGGAAGAGTAGTTTATAGTCCTGCACCTCCTTTCAACTACTAGGAGTGCTAAGACTATACTTCCCACGACTAGTCAGGTGGTTGTGCCACCTATATAGGGTTTGAACTAGTCATCTGTCACTTTTCCTACAAAAAATCTGCCTTTCATTTTTACTTTCTGTGTCACGCACTTTACCCTCTGCATCATGCCATCATGGGTGATCCTTCTAGTAATATACCATCCAATCCAAGGCATAAAATTAATCAACTCTTAGCAATAGTCCCCAAATTTGTCATCATAATCGTGCGCACCTTGTTTTATCACCTTGGTTTTCTTATCGAGAAAATAATTCTGTAATTCTTTGTCAAGCTTCTTGACTTCCGCTTCAATCAGAGTGATTTTTTCCCTTAATCTCACCCTTTATTTCATGAGTTATTGGAGCCTAAGATCACCATGTTAGATTTCTTCCTCAGGTCCCAAGCGTTTTGCTTCAGTTAGTTGTGCGATCCCTTCTTCCAAGGCTCTGCAAACTATCTTATCTACCAGCGCTACTATTCGTGGACTAGGCCTACTGTGCTCTATTGGAACTACAGTGTTTACTCCATAGACCACCCTAGAAGGCATCTACCCCGTCAGTTTCTTGCATGTTGTCCTATAGACCCATAGAATTGTTGGTACGCATAGGTCCCAATCACTCTGCTGCGCATTATATACCATGTTCAGTGCTTTGTACACTTCGTTAAAGGATTTTGTGTGGGTAGCTTTTTGCGCACTCATTCTTTCCTCACTTCGTCGTCCCAATTGGAGGGACCATTCATGAAATTGCCTTTCCAACACTTGCTTATTGACCGTGTTCCTGAACACAAAGTCCATGTGCATCCATGCAGGTTGTTTAGCATATGCCTGTATCCATCTAGACAAATGCGTGTGCGGATCATCCCATCCATCATTCTTGTCTGCTAGTCGCATCTAAGTCTTCCCAAAATGCATGCGAATCATTCTCCTGCATTGCGCCAATCCTCAAAGCTTCCTTGATGCATAACACACCACCTCATGGGTGTAGCGCGTAGTACCCATTTCAAAGCCTCGAAACATTAATATTCTAGCACCTCGCTTTCAAATCTATTCAGGAAAGCATCTACCTCACTTAACCCACCATAAGTAGGTAGATTCCTTACTTCCATTGATACGCAGTGTAGCGATCTTGTCATCATGTTGTAGTTTAGCGTGGTTACTTTGTGTAGCCAGTTCTGCCATCACTCTATTTCTTCATTCGAATCTGATGCACAGGAGCTTTCGCGCTCCGACGAGATTCGTCCATCCGCAGTGGGATTTACCCAGTCTTGCTCTCATGCGGTTATCTTGTAGATGCAATCTAAGTCATTGTCTCTTTCATAGTCGTGCATTGGCTCCCTGTAGCATGATCCTTTTGTAGGGTCCAAAGGTACGACTACGCGTAGAGAATATTTCTCAAAAATCATCTTGCACTTCTTCAGATTTATCACCCCATTCATGTTAGTGGCCCAATCTATTCCTAATAGCGTAGGGTAGGGATTGTTGCCATCCACAATCTCTATCACTTCAAAGTCTGCTAGCACGCTTGCCCCTACAATATCCATAGTGATTCCCTGCAATCTCCCCATAGGTATGATCTTTTTCTAGTTCACCATTCGCAGCTGGAGAGGAGACCATTGTAGTGTAGGCCTTCCCATGCACTCCTATGTATACTTCGGTAGAACGTTCACATCCAATCCTAAATCTAGAATCACTTGGTCCATCTCATATTCTCCAATCTACATGATCAATCTCATTTCTCTTCACATCCTGGTTGCATTCTTTCCGATCTTCCAGACTTGTTACACAAAAAATTGTCACCATGACTTTCTACAGTTTGTGTGAGTCCATCAATACTCATACATACCTCCTTTGCAAGTCTTAAACCTCAGCTCTTCATGTCAAGCCTTGAAAATGGGAGAAAGACCTTAAAAATATCTCAAATCCTGGTTTCGCACTTTCCCCTAGCATTGCCTGCAGTGTCGCACCTAATGGTCATGCTTCCTGCGAACCTGACCGCTCTGTATATTGAGTAATGGGTGCAAACCCCTGTAAAAGTTAAAAAGGCGTGAGTTCATTCTTAAAAACTCATCTTGGGTCACTTGTAGACACTTCTAGAAGGAATATTACGTTGGCAAGTCCGCTCCACCTTGGTTCATCCATTCCATAACTAAGGGAGCTAACTCCATGATATGAGGTGCTTATCCCATTGAAGGAGGAACTTATCCCTTCAATGGTGGACCTGCAACTTCTTCCATTTGCACTATAAATTCATGCATTGGGCTGGTTGTAGGAGAAGTTGAAAGCTAAAGATTCTTGAGGGTAAATGCTGCTGAAAACTAGGCTTCCTTTTTGAGCTTGTAAGAGGAGAGATCACATACCTTTCATGTCATTTGGGAAGTGAGTGAGGCTTGTCAAAGTAGAGGAGACCCCTACTGGACCCTGGAAAGGACTTGTGCAACATCAAGGCAAAGGTTGTAAAGTTCTTTTATTCATAAAGTTAATACAATCAAGTTTGTTTTTCTCAGTGAACTGTCTCTAATGGTTTGTTTTATGAGCTCCTTGATCTTCATAATGAACATGTTTTGTTATATGCAAGTATGCTTTGATGTGTGCTTGTTTGTGTATGTAGGTTATTAAATGAGAACTGCTTGAAACTGTTGGGATAAAACTGCCTCAAAGAAGCGTTGGACCGAGGTAGGGTCTTTTACACTTCTTAGTATTCATTTAATGAACTGAAACATGTTTAGAGAAAAATAGGTTTGCTTGTGCTCTTTGTTGCTAGATATAATTAGATACTAGGGAGAGCAGTCTTGTCCGTAAGAACAATTTATCCAGCCAACAAATTAGCGACTCCGCTAGGGACTGGTTTGGTTTGGATTTTGATTTGTCTTTTCTTTGACTTGAGAAACTTAAGTTTTTGTTTCTGATTTTTCCTCGATTGGTGTGAGTTTGGGTACTGGTTAGATCCTGGTTGATTTTTTATTTTTTGAAATTTTGGAAGAGGACCCACCCTCTGAGTTAGTTACAGTGTGGACCTATCTGCACTGTTACAGTGTAACACAGAGCAGCACCGCACCTGGTTTTACTAGATGCCTGCGAACCCCTGTCAAAAATTTGAAAAACCTAAAATCCATCTACCCAGTTAGGTTTAGTTTTTATCCATAGCTGTTAGTATATGCCCAAACTTGCATTTGTCTTGACAAAAGTTCCTTTTAAGTTAGTTTTCATTGGCATTCTTGTTTGGAGTGATTTTCTAAGAAGTTTTGTTTGATTGGATTGGTTTTTGCTTGGTCTTTGTAGTAGCTCAGAGATCCAAAGCCTTAGAGCCTTAGATCACCCTGGTCTCTCTGGTTTTCTTGCTGAGTTTGACTGTCTTATGAAATCTATCCGTGAAGATACCTAGATCCCATTTGTCTCTTTTGCAAAACTTTGATTGAACTTGATTAAAAGTTTTGAATTTCATTTTTTCTATTAAAATATAATTGGATGTTTTTGATTAGTTTGTTGAGCTGAACAAATTGATCCTTAGTTAGTTGAAACACTAAGTTGAACGTCCTCAAAAACATTTCAAGTGCCTTTTCAATCCATTTTTCGTTTAGATCTCAAGATTAGATCATAGTTTTGAGTTTTTCGTAGAAATTATACAAGCTTGTTGAAAATTTGTTTTCAATAGTTCTTTTAGAGTTTTTCTAGAAATCTTAAAAGTTCTCTTAAGGGAATTGCTTATTCTTGTAGTTGTTGATTGTTAAAAAGCAAAGGGATTTTCTGTGAGTGTCATTAGTAGTCTCGTTTTTAAAAAGTTTGGAAAAGACAAAAAAGTTTCCTTTCAATTGTATGTTAAGAGAAAGATTTTATTTGCCAAGCATTGCATTTTAGACTCTTCTCTAGCTAGATATTCATTGAAAAGGAAAAGGAATTGTTATCATCTTAGGTGCATTTTTAGTGTTTTTGAGTCGAGTCTTCATACCACAAAGTTTCATCTCCGCACCCATTGACTTAAGGAACAAACAATAAAATTAACGCTTAATTAAAATCAATCTAGCAATCATTTTATTTTCTAGGACTCTTTTCACCAACATAGCTTAGGCTAGTATCTTGGAGTAGGGAGTAATTAACTCTCCAAGGTAGTTTAAACAAACAAGTAGTCGATCTTGCGGTAGGAAGAAAATCAAATTGTTACATCTATGCTCTAGGAAAGCTCCTCTTAAAGGAGAAGCACGAGATCATATCCGAACTAGTGTGGGGATCAATCCTTCCTCATTGGGAACGATAGAAGATATTCACGTATTAAAAATAGTAAACCTCGGATTAACCATTGTCGAGGAACCTGGGGTCACTTGTTGGTAAACCTTGGATTACGTCAAGGAGCCTTCAAGGGGATTGAGCTTGTTAGTATGCCCTTGCGTGCGTATCGGATCGTAGACTGTTCCCCCAGGTATATTTGTTTCCGTTGGTGACCTTAGTGACCATAATCTTTAGGATTCTTTCCTGGGTGACGGTGGAGGGAAGATCCCACTGTACCTGGAGCAGACGTCGACTAGACTCACTTGGACTCTCTGGGTGGTTATCTTCACTCGAGACGGTTATAGTGGAGAAACTTGTGCCAGTCTGTTTCATTAAGCAGGTTGTTGGGGTAACTGTTCCAACTGCCATTTCTGTATTGAACTCTGCAACATTAGATTTCATCACCAACTAGTGTTTTCAATCCGGAAAGATATTGTTTGTGTGTGGTTTGATCTCCTAGATTTGTTAGGTGTGTGCTTCAAATTTTTTGGTTCTTTAGAGACTTTAGGTGTTTTTTCTTGAGATGTTTCTTTGTTTTCGTGTGAAGTAATTAGATTAATCGTGGCTGAATTACCTAGACAATCTCGTCGACTTCAGGGGCAGCCTCCCGAATTTACACCAAGTCAGCTGAAAGGGTTGCGCGCCCTTGTCACACCTAGTGAAAGTAGGGTTGGGTCACCGGAGGCCGGAAAGTATTCGTTGATTGTACATCCTGATTATATAGTGCAAGCAACAGAACATATTTCTGAACTGATTTCATTTTCTAAGGTTACTGGTAGTATCGCTCCTACTGGCTCGGTAGCCGAGGAACCTGAAATCTCTGAACCTGAAACTGAAATTGTTGCCACTCCATCTTCGGGATTTGCTTCTCCTGTTTCTAGTGGTCCTAGTTCACCCAGAGTAGAAAATATTATCACCGAGAATATTCCTTCTGGACTCATTTCCATTGAAGAATTTGTAAGCTCAAGTCTGGACGAAGGTATAAGCATCCCTGAAAATCAACCGACTATTAAACTTAGGGAGTGTGAATCTATTTTCTTCAGTCCCATTAGAGGTGACGCTTGGTATATTTCGTTGACCAATTTCTTAGAAAATCCAGGTCTCGCGTCTTCACCACCTCATTTTCCTTTCCATCCAACACCCAGAGGTTATTATCCTCCCTTGAATATGTCGAGACAGTCATCCTTATTTACTCAGACGCCAGAAACATTTTTACATGGCGGTCCTTCTGTTCCTCCTGGGTATATGTCTATATCTAGTACGTTTTCAGGAGCTTCTCCTCGACCCATCGATTATACCGTATCTCCTGGTCATAACGGAACTAAACTGTTAAGTGTTGAAGAGATTCTTATGATGTCTGGTACTACTCCTAATCCGCAACCTGAAGGTAGTTCAATACCGTCTTGGAGGCAGCCGCAAGGTACTCCAATACCGCCTGGGGGGCAACCCTAAGGCAGTCCATTACCACCTGGGGGGAAACCTCAAGGACAGTATGTTCCTACGGGACAGTATTTTCCTCAAGGTCAACTCCAGTACCAATATGTACCTCAAGGTCAACCCAGTATCAATATACACCTCAAGGTCAATACCAGCCTCAAGGTCAGTACCAACCCCAAGGTTAGTACCAACCGCAAGGTCAGTACCAACCCCAAGGTCAGTACCAACCTCAGGGTCAATATCAACCTCAAGGTTTTCAACCACCTTCAGGTCAATCATTTGTTCAAGGACCCAGAAATGTACCATATAATTATCAATCTTACACTCAACCTAGTTTTGGTCCTCAATACGTTCAACCTGTTATGGGTCCGTACCCCGGAATGAAAGTGGTGTGGGATCAACAGACTCTGCAACCCAGTGTGCGGTTGTCATCTCAATCTGGACAATCTTTTGTTTCTGGTTCACCCCAGCAACCTGTCCAGCCTACTACTCAAACTGCTACACCTGGGGCAGTTCAACAGCCTGGGCCTAGTTCGCCACGAACTCCGTCCCAAACGTCTGCTGCAACTGCTGCAGCTTTTGTTCAATCCACTCCACCTATTTCTGGAGTATCAGCGGCTCCAGTTTCTACTACTCCTGTATCAACTCCTAAGGCCTCTTTACCCCAGTTTGGACCTAAAATCCAGACTCCGGTTTCTATGTCGTAGGACAACCTGGGCCTAGTACGGTTGTTACAAGTCAACCACAATGTACTTATCAACTGTACCAGGGGCAGTACCAATACGGGCCCGCTGTGCAGAACCCGACTTATCAGTATCAACCGTACCCTGGGTATACATATCAACAACCTCAACAACCCCAGTATGGTCCAGTTAATCCTAGTTTTTCAGGAGGATATAATATCCCAAATGTGAATCCGATACCAAGCTATCCTGGATATCCTCCTCCTGGGGCTGGTCTTATGACCCCACGTTTTCAGGATCCAAACCGTTAGTTACCGTTTATAGCAACTTTGGATTTGTCTGACTTGTCGCACCTTACAAACGATCCAATCAATTATCTTCTATTTTGGCCGCTAATGCCGAATAAGTTGCCCAGTGATATACCAAAGTTTGAGGGGAAGCTAGGAGAAGATCCGTCTCATCATGCGATGACTTACCATCTCTAGTGTGCATCCAATTCCATTATAGATGATTCCATTCGCCTTCGTCTTTTTCAACGCACTTTGATTGGCCTTGCAGCCAAGTGTTATATTGAGTTGCCACGAGGCTCTTTTTATAATTTTAGTCAGTTAGCCACTTCCTTCCTTACTCATTTTCAGCTGCCAGTCCAATATGACAATGGCACGGAATTATTAACTTCGTTAAAGCAGTCAACGTCCACTTATATTTCGGATCATATTCATGAATGGCGACGTCGATGTCGTTTAGTGAAAGTTTTTCTTCCCGACCAAATTTTGGCAGAATGGTTTGTGAAATCATTATTACCCAAAATAACTGAAGATGTCGCTAAGGTAGGGGTAGTTACAGAAGAGCAAGTAATTGCTCAAGCCCAATACCTTGACTTAGTTTATACGCAGTCAGGTACGTTGCATGAGAAAATCCCCGACCTTCTGAAACAAAATCAAATAGCTGCACCTCCCTCAAGGTCTCATGCTGCTAATGGTATGATTGGTACTGTTAATACCAAAAGTAAGAAGAAATCATCTAAGAATTCTTCTCCCATAATAACTTTACCAGATTCCCCTAAGGGAGAGTCTTCACCTAAAATTTATGCCGATGTTCATGTCATAGAATCATCCACGACCAAATCAAAATCTAATGGCAAGAAGAAAGGTAAGAAGAAGAACAAGCAAAAATCAAAGGAGAAATCCGACAAACCTGAATCTACTGACGAGAAATGAAAACCTCGATATCCTTGTCTCATCTGCGATGAGGAGCACTTTACAAGGGATTGTCCGCATCGTGCCGAGGTTGCAAATATCGTCAAAGGTTCGCAAACACCTGTTGTTTTGAAGGATCCTTTTCCAAATCAAGACAGTAAAATGATAGGCTCTTCCTCTAATGCCTCAGAAGAACCCATAATGATGATGTCACATGTAAGGATTGTGACACGATCGCAAGATTACGGGAGTAAAAGTCCTTTTGGTGGAAAGGAAGCTGAATCTTTTAATTCCAATCCATCAACCTCAGCTTCATCTAGTTCTGATCCACTACAGATCGAGAAACCCAATCCCGACTTAGTAATCAAACCGCCCGCTAAGGGTATACTTCGAAAGTCAGCTTTCAATCCACATGCAAGAGCTGCTCAGAACTATAACATTGTTGAAGATTTAGCTATTTCACCTTCAGCAATGTCAGCTTTGGAAGTGCTGCAATCATGTCTAGCACAGCGTAAAATGATATTGTCGGCTATAGGATCAGTTGATCTTTAGGACTCAAACCTCATAGTCTTCGATTTAGAAAATAGTACACCTCATCTTCCTCATCAAATGGCTTTCCAGATTCCAATGTTAGTCAAAAACAGACCTTGCTTTAGGACTGTGATTGATGAGGGAGCTTCCACGTGTATTATGTCGATACAGTGTTGGAAAACCCTTGGTTCTCCTATGCTTAATCAATCCCGACAATACTAAAGGCCTTTGATGGCCGAGGGTTTCATCCTTATGGAATTCTACAGGACTTGCCTATAGGGGTTGAAGGAAAAATCATTAATCTAGATGCGGACGTGGTTGATACCCCTCTAGATTACAACCTTCTTTTGGTTCGTAGCTGGTCTTATGCCATGACTGCTATTGTTTCATTAGTCTTTCGGCTTATTAAGTTCCCACATAATGGAAAGATTGTAACAATAGATTAGTTAACTTATTTTTCGTCTAACCCATCCTCTGCTGAGAGTATTCAACATGTTGGAAAAATCGCTATCCCTTATAAGGATGTTGGAGTAGGATTAGTTAAATATTTGGGTTTACTTGGAACTTTTTTCCTTTCCTCCTCCCAGCATACAGTCTCCTTTCGCAACCATTCATATGATTTCATCATAATCCATTCTTCTTGACGATCCTTGGGTCGTTCCATTCGATTCCAAGTTAGACTCTCTTGGTGATGCTATGCCTTTGAGTCCCTTTGAAGTTGCTTATTAGGCAGTACAGTCGTTTTTCGACTCAAATTCAACCAACCCTGATCTAGTGAATGAGATCAATGGGAAATCACTTTCAATCTCAACCTCAGAGTCAACAACCTTTTCAGAAACCGTTCACACTGATGAACAAATACGGGAATTGTTGTCTGTTGATGCAATACCATGGGAAGATCTTCAGCATAGGTCTTCGTTTTTACCCAATATTGATCATTTTGAAAATGATTTTTCATCCATTTTTACCGATGAATATGTCAAAGAACCGCAGAATCCATTGAAACATCCTGATTCTGAACATAATTTAGCCAATATTTCTCGCACGGTTCCTATCGACATTTCAGTCAAACCTGGGATTGTTGAAAACATTTACATAGGTGCTTCTTGTACAGACACTGAAGTCAACACATATAAAGCCCTATTTCAAGAATTTTGCAACGTGTTTGCCTGGTCCTATGAGGAAATGCTAGGAATTGATCCTTCAATCGTTGTTCATGAAATCAAAACCTACCCGGATGCTAAACCTGTCCGGCAACGGTTGCGTCAAATACACCCACGAAAAGTTGCTGCCATCAAAACCGAAGTTGAGAAATTAGTTAAAGCGGGTTTCATTTATCCAATTCCTTTAATGGATTGGGTATCGAATATTGTTCCAGTTAATAAAAAACAAGGGACAATAAGAATATGCATCGACTATAGGGATATTAATCGTGCTTGTCCCAAGGACAATTATCCCATGCCCTATATTGATCAAATTATCAATGATTGTGCCGGTAGTGAAATTTTCTCCTTATGGATGGCTTTTCCGGTTATAATCAAATTAACATTCTACCTGCAGATCAACCAAAAACGACATTCATCTGTCCATGGGGGACATTTGCTTATTGCAAGTTACCTTTTGGACTGAAGAATGCCGGGGCAACTTTTCAAAGGGCCATGTCTTATGCGTTTCATGACATCAAGCACATTGTGAAACCCTATCTCGATGATCTACCAGCTCATTCATTACGAAGAGTCGATCATCTCACTCACTTACGAGCCATTTTCATGAGATGTAGGCGTTATCAGATTAGGCTCAATCCGCACAAGTGTGTTTTCTATATTGAAATGGGTCGATTACTGGGATTTGTTGTATCGAAAGCCGGTATTCATGTCGATCCTTCGAAGGTCGAAGCCATTGTCAAGTTACCACCTCCTTTGACTCTTTGCCTACTCCAGAGTTTGCAAGGGAAAGCAACCTTTTTATGTCGTTTCATTCCTAACTACGCTGAGATTACAAAAGGTTTCACCCGATTGTCGAAACAAAACACTCCATTCTTTTGGGATGAGATAGCTGACAAATCTTTTGATGCACTAAAACATACGTTGACCCATGCGCCATTATTGCATCCTCCCAACTACAACCAGGATTACTTCTTGTACCTCGTTGCTTCCCATTCCACTATCAGGATGGTGTTAGTTCAACAGGATGAATTCGAAAGTGAACGTGTGATATATTATCTTAGTCAGACTCTAACTCCAACTAAGTTAAAATATTCACATGTGGAGAAACTGGCCTTAGCTGCAGTCCAAGCTGTTTAGCGCTTTCGTCACTACATTTTGTTACGCAAAACCACTGTCATTTCTGACTGTAACCCTATGCAATACATTTTGACTAAACAATTGTTGGGGGGCAAGTATTCCAAATGGATTGTTATCCTGCAGGAATTTGACTTGGAATTTGAGAAGGCCAAATCAAAGAAGTCTTTAGTTTTTTCAAAATTAATGTGTGATTTCCCTCGTGCCGATACCGAACATGTGGCGAAAGAATCCATTGCGGATGAATCCTTGTTCATTATCAGCACCGTTGATCCATGGTACGGAGGTATCATTGTCTATCTCCAAACCCAATCTTTTTGGCCCAATACTTCACGATCTCAACGCCGGAAAATACGATTCCAATCCCAACCTTACACTATTATTGGAGATACACTTTACCGTTGTGGGGTGGATTCCATATTCCGTTGTTGCCTTACTCATGATGAGGCTGAGAAGGTTCTTAACGACTGCCACTCTGGAGCGTGTGGTGGTCATATGTCTGGGTATGCCACAGCCCAAAAGATTTTGCGCGCTGGCTATTTCTGGTCGTCCTTATTCAAAGATTGTATTACTGCCGTCCAGAAATGCCATAACTGTCAATTTTTTTATCGTAAGATGCGCACTCCTCCTGCTCCTCTCCACCCTATCATTTTCGTTGGTCCATTCGCAAAATGGGGTATCGATTTTATTACATGTAACCCTCACTCGTCCGGGGGGCATGTGTATATCATCCTTGCGGTAGATTATTTTACCAAGTGGGCCGAGGCAATGCCTACATTTTCGGCAGATGGAAAAACTGCTGCGATTTTCGTTTTCAATCATATAATTGCTAGGTTTGGTGTCCCCCAAGCAATTATCACTGACCATGGGAGTCATTTTCGCAACATCATGATGACCAAACTTACAGATCAGCTTGGCCTGCGTCACGATAGTTCCACTCCATATTACCCACAGGAAAATGGTCTGGTTGAAGCAGTCAAGAAAGTTCTAGTCACCATGATCCGACGAATCATTGGGATTCATCAGTTGAATTGGCACAACATGTTATTTTCAGTGCTTTGGGCGTACCGAACCTCAGTCAAAACATCAACAGATTTTACTCCATTTCAACTGGCTTACGGTTTAGAGGCAGTATTGCCCATTGAATGCGAAATCCCGTCATTACAAATTGCCATACAATTATTACCAGCCACTTCCAAAGAGGAAAAACATTTATTATACTTAGCTCAATTAGATGAGAATTGACGCAATGCTGCATTAGCTGTTGAAACTCATGCCAAACGGATCAAAGCTTAGTATGATCGAAATGTTACACCCAGCAATTTTTCGGAAGGCGACCTAGTTTTACTTTACGATCAAGAAAACGATAAGCTAGGGGCTGGAAAATTTGTAGCCATGTGGCATGGTCCATATATTGTCAAGCGGAAGCTGGCAAAAGGGGCCTATGAGCTAGAAGATTTTGATAGTATCTCTTTAGGTAAACTTAGGAATGGGATTTATCTAAAGCGATACTATGCTTAAACGGATAGCGTGGAGATTTCATTAGATTAGTTTTTTCTACGTTGGTGTGTTCATAGATTAAAGATGCGTGCTTTACTTTAGAGAGTGTTTTTCATTATTAGTCCTACTTATCTTGATTTTACTCTTGATATTGCAGATGTTGATGCCTCTCCAAACATACATCGGTTTCACTGATGGTGCTTGTTGTAGTACACGGAACATCTCTTCCACAGCCTGGGTTATCTATTCACCCTCTGACGAGTTAGTATCTATGCACGGGGTAAGCCTCGGTCAAACAACAAACAACATTGCAGAATACAATGCAGTGATTGAATTATTATCTGAATCCATCTCATTTGGAATTCAAAGTTTGATTGTTAATTTAGATTCGGAACTCGTTGTATTACAGCTTAATCGAGTTTATGCCCTTAGAAATCCAGTATTATTACAATTATTTTTGACAGTCCGTCTCTTGGAACGAGAATTTGATTACATAGAATATCAGCATATTCCAAGATATTTAAATACATTAGTAGATGCAGGTGCTTCTTGAATGTTAAATAGACATTTGCGTTGAATCAAACAGTAAATTTAAAAACATCTCATAAACATGTTTTACAAGATAACCATAGTAATAGCATAGCATAGCATAAGAGTGTGTCAAAATATACATTGTCCTCGATCATAGGTTGAAAAACACCTTATGATCGGCAAAAATGATAGTATCAAAAGTCATATCAAAAATGGGTCTACAAAGCAATCATCCTATCACTGGTGATGATCCCGATAAGACACCACTACTCAGGCCACCCTACAAAGGAACCTCCTAAAAGGTCCTGGGACCCCAATCACATAGCGTTGAAGGCGAAGTGGAATGTCATCTATGCTAGTCTCTGGAATATCTACGGTCAAGCGCTCTAGATGACTCTCCAACTCAGCCAAGGTCTCTACTGTCTAGTCCTGTGGGGCCGGTGCTGCTGCAGCTGGTTGTCTCCGATCATAAGGCTGGAGAGCGGCTGGTCGCCATGGGCCCACATCTGCATTTAAAACTTTTACTATTAGTTTTGGGACGATTGTTAAAAATACAAAAACATACATATAAAATTAAAATGTTGAAAAACAATTTTTACCTATGTCATCCCATTGCTCTCCTGGTGGAAGAGTCATGTCAGGATCACCGCGATAATCCATCCCAGCGTATGGAAAATCCTGAATAATAAAAAGTTGGTTCTCTAACCAACGGAAATAATCTAGGGTGAATCGAACAATCTCAGTACCCTCATCTAGATGGCGAGCCATAACTGCAACCCATTGCATAACCCGAGGATCTCGGGGAAGTCCAGCCTCAACTGTGAGTTGTTGTGGAACCAGCATCGGTACCCTCTCTATGGCAAAGCTAACAACTAAATAACCATAGCCAAAGTTCTTTAGCTACCCATTCTTTGCCCTAGTCAATTGGCCCTTCACATTGGCCAATACAGCATCGCACCAGTTGAAAATGGTGCCTCGGAAGCAGTCCACTGCCATGCGCATCTGGGAGCCTGTAGCTAGATGCAATGCTATGCTCCCGCAGAGTCTGGTTACAATAAAAGCAATGACCTTCAGTTGAGGGCGGGAGATGGTTTTCACATCTATCTATTTGTCTGAATCCTGGTTATTACAGAACTCTAGTCGGAGACTAGCGATAGATTGGCCACCTAGCCTAGATCCGAAAAAAGATAATTTCTCGCCTCTCTTGGGCAAGCCAGTCAAAAAATGTATGTCATCTGACTTGATTTCGAGCTGGTTACCGCCAATAATGAAGCACTGGTCCTGAATGCTCCACCTGTTCACCAGCCATTTTAAAAAGTCTACTTGTGCCCTCATGCCAGGTATGGTCCAAAATTTGAAAAGCCCACATGCTCTCAATGCCTGTAATGAAGGCGGATGGAGTAGTGTAGCCTGATCCATGTCCTCATGCTCTCTTTCCCACCAAACAAGCATATTGTGTACCTACATTGCAAAATAGGTGGATTAGAATTTTCATTCCAAACTTCTATGGGTCAAAAATGGAAAACCTAGGGTTCAAAATCCACATTCCGCGGGGTCTGCACCCATCCCTTTAGAGACAGTGCGTAGGTGCACACTTCTCCTTAAGGCGGGGTGTGGCACCCCGAATTTTCTATGTGCACAAAAAAGTCGAGGTGCATAGGGGCCACATGGCGCCCTTGCACAACCACCGCAGGGCGATTTTTTGCCCTAAATTTCCTCCAAAAATCAAAATCTAAACCCTAAAACGAAATTTCAAACGGATGAAATGCAAGTCAGGGACATTGTGGATTACTTGGAAAAGATGGTTCTCGATTCCAGTAGTCAGATTTTGTGCAATCTCCACGGGAATTTTTTACCAAAAGCTCTTACTTTTTACTCCAAAGTTAAACGGTAAAAATGAACTTGTAAAAGCCCTTTTTATAAGATTTTTTGAATAAATAAATTAAAATTTATTTATTTATTACTTTGAAAAGGTCATTTTGGTACATTTTTATTATTTTTAAACAGATATGAGTAATGTTTGCAGTTTTTGTGTAGAATATTGGGGATTCAGGTGAAATTGATCATTTTCAACAAAAAACACATAGGAGTCCTCTTTAAGCTCTTTTTGGACTCGTAAAAAATGAAAAGATTGCCAAGTGTTTCTTTGTAGACTTGTTAAAATAGAATTACAAAGACAGTCATTTACAACTCTTTTCCGACCGTACAAACATGAAACAATTGCCGGACTTTTGTCGTTTCAAGTTCGATATTGGTAATAAAATGACATCTTTTCGATCACTTTTTTACTTTTTCAGATTGAAGGCACTAATCATGAAAAATACTCCTTGGTCGTAATGATCAAGCGGTTCTCTCAAGTATTATTTTATACTTTTTCGGGCTTGGGAGACACAAATTTATGAAAAAGGACAACCGTGGAGTTTTCTTAAGTTTTTCTTTTGACTCCCTAAAATTAAAAAATGTCGAGTTTCTCCTATACTGGACTCGTTAAAATTTCACAGTAAAGGACTTGTTCAATTAAAAACAAGAACGGACCACTCCTTCTTAGGGTTTGAATCTAAACTAAGTTGGACTCATCCGAAGGATGAGCTTATAACCAAGGAAATGTTATCCTCCTCAAGCTTGTCAAAAATAAAGAGGTACTTGCCAGAAAAGGTGGGGGAAAAGGAGAAAAATGAACCTGATTGTTGTACTCTGTGTTTGAAAAAACTTTCCATCACTCTTGAACACGACACTTTTATCCACCTGGGTTGGGAAATCTTTTACCTAACAGTTAATCAAACCACTTTGAAAGTCTTCAACAGGTTTTTGGGTATTAACTTTGGGTCAACTGTCACCAAGCCATCTGTTGTGTCGTTACATGTTCAAGAGGTCTGTGCAAATAAACCATTCACCTGCAAAATATTTGTCATCCATCATTGACCACCCCTGAGTTAGTTCTTGCTAAATATATTTCTTCAGACTTCATCTATGATTTCGTGTTATGGGCTTGCCTATGACGGATTGTTTTCTATCGAATCCAACTCATTATCTAGAAAGATGATCTAGAAATCGTCAGTACCTTGGAATCTGCATGCCTCAATGGCAGGGTTCTCGCCTTTGACGATAGGTTGCATCATTGACCTTCGATCAAAGGATTCTGTGACGTGTTCGACATCGACTCATTCATTCACATTTCATGGATTGTATTGAGTACTTTGAGGGCCATTGACATTACTGGTGGTTCCTCTCACATTTGTTAATGGTTTACATCATCGACCAGTAATCAAGTGGTTTCTACCATGTTCGACTTCGACACATTCATTCACATGGATAGAATCGTACTAGTTCGGGAAGTAGGAATGAAGACCCTGGATCTAGTTTCCACCATCCAAGCTGCGAGGAATTATGTTATTCATTATACAATGTACTATTCATAAACAGATGACTACGTCCATACTGTGTCTACATATGTCTATACTTGTGATGTATTACAAAATCATTCTTGTATCATAGCAGTTTAGATAGTTTCTAGTTATTTTTGATCTGATTATGGGAATGCCTACCTTAGCGATGATATGATCATATATATATATAATATATATATATATATATATATATATATATATATTTTTGCATTGAATGTTTTTACAGGTTCCAACCAGGGCATCCACATGAAAATCCTTGAAATGATAAAGCACTTCACTCTTCATAGATGACAAAAAACCATCCTCATCTATTACAGGCTTCGCACTTGAGGGGGCAATTTGTTACACGAAAAATTGTCATCGTGACTTTCTTTAAACTGTGTGAGTCTATCACCACTCATACATACCTCCTTTGCAAGTCTTAAACCTCAGCTCTGCATATCAAGCTTTGAAAATGAGAGAAAGTCCTTAAAAATCTCTAAAACTCTGGTTTCGCACTTTCTCTTAGCATTACCTTCGGTGCCGCACCCACTGGTCATGTTCCCTGTGCACCTGGCTGCTCTGTATTTGCATGTATGGGTGCGAACCCCTGTAAAAGTTAAAAAGGCACAAGTTTATTCTTAAAAACTCACTTTGAGTCAATTATGGAAGCTTCTAGAGGGAATCTTACGCTGACAAGTTCACTCCTTGAGGGTGCATGCATCCCATTCCTTAAGGAGCTAACCCCTTGATGTGAGGAGCTTATCCCCTTGAAGAAGGACTCTATCCCTTCAATGGTGGACGTGTAACCTCCTTCCTTTGCACTATAAAATGAATCTTTGGGCCGGTTACTTGGAAGGTTGAAAGCTTAATATTGTTGAGGGTATATGCTGCTGGAACTTAGTCTTCCTAATTGAGCTTTTGAGAGGAAAGATCACATACCTTTTAATCTCATTTGGAAGAGAGTGAGGCTTGTCAAAGTAGAGGAGATTCCTGCCTAGACCCTGGGAAGAGCTTGTACAACATCAAGGCACCAAGGTTGTAAAGTTCTTCTTTCTCAAAGTTAATACAATCAAGTTTATTTTTCTCAATAAGCTGTGTTTAATGGTTTATTTCATAGACTCCTTGATCACTATGATGAACATGATTTATTATATTAGCCATGCAAGTGTTTTTTGATGTGTGCTTGTTTGTGTTTGCAGGTTATTAAAAGGATATTCTTTGAAGCTGTTGGAGCAAGGTTGCCACAAACTAGCGTTGGACTTAAGGTAGGGTCTAAAACACCTCTTAGTTTTTATTAATGAATCGAAATATGTTTAAAGAAAAGTAGATTTGCTTGTCCTGCTTGTTGCTAGATATCAATTGATACTAGGGAGATCGGTCTTGTCCGCAAGAACGATTTATCCGCTTAACATGGTTGCTTGGTATGAAGAAATTATTCTGATTGCATGATTATTCATAAAACACGAAAGCAAAGACAACCACTTTTGGTCTCAAAGGTAAAGCGAATATTTAATGGGAAGACGTTAAGAATGTCAAAGGGATTCATGAGAAAGATTTGACTTGGCATGTGTTTGAAAGGCTCTTCAAGAAGAAGCACTTGTCGAACAAGTACTATGATGACATGGCTAAGGAGTTTTATGAGTTGCAGATGGGTTCTATGACATATGAGGAGTATATTAGCAAATATTTGGATTTGTTGAGATATGTGCTTTACCTCAAAGAGGAGAAGGCCAAGGTTTAGAGATTCATCAGTGGACCTCCAGTAGCATACATAAACTGAATTGAGTTCGATGAGCCTAGATCATTGGAGGAGGCCATCCGAAAGTTGAAACATTGTTATGAGCAATCAAAGCGCAAAGTTGAGCCTAAGTATGACTTGAAAAGAAATGAGAAAGCTAAAGGAAAATGGCCACCAAAGAGAGGAATACCTCAAGAGGCAAGTGAGAAAGAAAATGTAGTCCCTTACAAGAGGTTCAATACAGTTGAGAAGGGACATGGAGAGCAACAAGCTAGAGGTGGTGGTAGGGAACCATTACACTGTTGGATATGTCGTAAGGATCATTGTAAGAGGGATTGTCCACAGTATCATAGTGGTGGTAAAACCTAGATCTATAGTGATCAAGGAGCACATACAGTTGGTGATGTGGGACATAACATTCCTCATTGTGGAAAATAGGCAGACAAATCATCAGGTATCGATCATTGAGATGGATGGTAAGCTTTGTGATCAATTTGTTTCTATTTTGATTGATCTTGGATATAGCTATAGCTATATTAATCCTAACTTGGTGGATAAACGTTGTTTGAGAAAATAAGTGCATGCAAAATCTTGGTTGGTATAGTTGGCTACAGGTACAAAGAAGTGAGTTCACCGTTGGGTAAGAGCTTGTGCATTTGAGTTAAATGGTATGACTACAACAACACACTTGAATGTGTTTCTATTGGGACCGTATAGTATGATTTTGGGTATGGATTAGATATACCATCATAGAACCAAAGTGGATTTCTTCAACAAGGTCATTGAGTGTGTGGATGATAGTGGGGAAAAGAGAAATTTGCAAGGGAAGAAGAAGCCTACATAAGTGAGGATGGTTACCACTACGCAGGCTAAGAGTAGTTGCATAAAAGGTTGTGTGATGTTTGTAGTACAAATTTCTAGTGACAAGGGTAATGAAGTTGAGGATGCAGATGTGTTAAGCAGGTACCCAATTTTGTAGTAGTTTTAGGATGTATTCTCTAAGGACATTACAGAGTTTCCACCTCATAGGGAGGTAGAATTTCTATTGAGTTGGTGCCAGGGACAACTCTAACATCAAAAGCACCTTACAAGATGAGAAAACATAAGTTGGTAGAGTTGAAGTTGTAGTTGAAGGAATTGTTGGACAAAGGATACATCAGAGCTAGTGTATCGCCATGGGGTGCACTAGTGTTGTTTGTAAAGAAGAAAGATGGTACTCTCAGATTGTGCATTTATTACAGGAAGCTAAACAAGGTAATGATCTAGGTACCCATTTTTGAGGATTGATGATGTGTTTTATCTGTTGAAGGGAGAAGTAGTGTTCTCTAAGATTGAATTGAGATCAGGATACCATTAGGTACGCATAATGAAGAGGATATTTTCAATATTGCGTTCAGGACCAGGTATGAGCATTATGAGTTTGTTGTTATTCCATTCGGTTTGACTAATTCTTTGGCTACATTCATGTGTTTAATGAATAGTGTGTTGTGTCCTTATTTGGACAAGTTTTTAATTGTATTCATTGATGACATATTGGTATATTCTAAGTGTGGACCTCAGAATTACTCTCTCTTTGACAACTTTTCTCACTTCTTTCTCTTGTTTTTCCATGAAAGATAGATCCCCATCACTGATAAATGACAGATTTTGTCTCAAGGAAGAAACTAAATGATTGACATGTTATAATTTTATGTTTTTTCTATTTGAAATAAGTTTTTGAAAATTAGCTATGGAACGTAGCCCATTCTGCAGCTAACCGTGTGTTCCATAGCTACTTCCATGGTTGAACAGGTTACAGGTGTCAAGTGAGGTAACTAGACACATGGGCATCTCTGGAATGGTCACGACATGGATCCTATTCTAGTCACCTAGGCCAAATCGACAAAAAAGCCAGCTCAAGACCACAGTCAAAGGTGGAGTCAAACAAAGAAACCTGGGAGCAATAGGACTCAATGTCCACTCTTCATGGCTAATTAATAAATCCGACAGTTTTTTTGTAACATTAACTCGAACCAGCCACCGATGATAACAATTTCATGCAACAATCTTGTTGACTTAAAGTCACCTGTAGCTGATCAACTATTTATGCAGATCTGTTGTAATACGTGGAGACCACTTGTATCTTAATTCTCTCTAAATACAGTTAGGAATGTTTCTTTAAATATCAATTGTACATAAATGAGAAGTAGTTCTAATTTCTATATGTATTAATCTCATACTTACAACTCTGCAATTTTGAAACTTATTTTCCTGTTAATAATATGAGGTTGTGTTTGACCAAGTGATCATTTGCAAGAGTATCTTCAGCTAGTTAGCAGCTCAACTTAGTTAGTTGCAAAGGGTCCCTGCACTGAAGGAGGTTTTTCTTTTGTTATTTTGTTTATTGTTTAGTTTAGTTTCATATTTACTTTTAGCAGTGCTTGTAGTTTAGGTTGATTTCCTGTAATTTGTATCCTTTTAATTATGTTCAGTAGCATAATGTTAGAATTCGATGGTGCAATCTTGTTTCTCCTATCTACTTCATAAATGAAACTTGTTTTGTTTTAATAGGGTAAGGTGGAAAAGTAACAAGGATGCATTGTTTATTAGTTTACTTACTGTTTGTTTCCTCTGTTATTTATTTCCTAGTTCAGATTGCCAATGCACTGTGTGGATAAATGTTTTTGGTCACCATTTCAAGCTGATATTCATCCTAACTAAATGGTTAAACATTCACTTCACACAAGGATTGAAATCAATTAATTACTCTCTGCATATTTGATTTACTTCTCTAAACTATAAAGTACAATAAGTTGCTTGTTTGCCATCTCAAGAAAGTTTTCTTTCAAAATTGGAGGCTTGGACAGCTAAAAGTGCTTTAGTCATTTTTCATTCTTTGTAATTATTTCAATTTACCTTACAACTTCACCTTTTAATTTTTGACTTAGGAATAAATGATAAGATAGGATAGATTCTCTGTTTTTCCTTCCTTTAACTTAGATTTTGATTAGTTCAACTTTAGGAGATTTAGACTTAGTTTCTCATAATTCAGACTATACATCATTAGGAATCAAGGAAACCCCCAAAACAAAACAATATAAAAATACAAAACAACGAAGTAAGAAGGGTTAACTAGCACATACAGTGCACTACACTTCATCAACTTATGAGCCTCGGTTGAGAATTTATGCAAAGCAATTTAGGAAACTAAATTGACTAAACATTTTGGTGCCATTGTTGGGGAAGTGTAACTAGGTAGCTTTATCTCTTACATTAAAAAAAATAATATGCGTAGAGAAAGAGACTCTAGGGGTAGATTTATAGCTAGAGGCGGGAGTTCAATTCCTACAACACCACCTACTCCACCAAGAACAAGAAAAAATACACCTCCATCCCAAACTCATACTCCCAGCCATATAACTCCTGAAATTCCAAGGGCATAAATCCAATCAAAAGAATCTCCTACTTCATCGACCAAGTTGGTCCTAGAGGAGAAAAATCTTGAATCTCCAACAACAAGAGTAGCCTTTTTCACCTCCATAGGGAAACACATTTTAGTTGAAGAATTAGGAATACCTAGTGAGGAAGAAGAAGTAGAACTTCTCTCCCATATCCCATTAATAGAAGAACTAGAGGAGAAGAAAGTAACCTTGTAGGTTGAACCCTATACTGACCCTGAAAAAACTATAATGGCAGAAGAAGGAGAAGATGGAGAATTCACACTGTTTAGAGGAGGGGGTAGAGGAAATAATGGAGGAGGCAGAGGAAATAGGGAAATAAATAATTCTTTTGGATTCCCTGTAGTGGATGAAGAAACAAATGCCACAATGAAAAATATCTCACCTTTTGTCCTCCCAAACTTCCATGGGTTAAAAAGTGAGGATCTTGAAACATTTTTATTTGAGTTTGAAGTCTTGTGCAAAACCTATGATTATCTAGAAGACTCTAAAAAACTTAAGTTGTTTCCTTCAGCATTGAAAGGAGCTGCTTTGAAGTGGTTCATGGGGTTAGTCACTCAGTCCATTAAAACATGGAATGACATGAAGAAAGTATTTTTGGATAGGTATTTGGATTATTGCACACCTACCAATCACAAAGATGAAGTATTCAAAATGATTTAAAGGGAGGATGAAAACTTAGAGGATTTGATTGAGAGATTCAACAATAATTTGAAGAGAGCAAAGATGGAAAATTTAGATGAAGATACCTTAAAAGCTCTTTTACTAAAATCCATTAGAGATGAATGGATGGATATGCTTAACATGATGGGGAAGGGAGATATCTCTAAACTCCCATTAAGTGATACAGGAGAATTATGTGTTCATCTCTCAAGAGGGAAATCCAAAACTGGGAAAGGTCCAAGAGATCCTTCTCTTGTTAGAGTAAATAACTTTGCAACTGGATCAGTGAGTAGGGAAGAAATTGGTAATATGCTTGATGAATTCAAAATAGATATCCTAGGGACTCTTAGTGAGCAAATAGATTCCCTTAAGTTGCAAAACAAGCTGGAAAACCGAGGTTGATGCTTTAGCTATTTTCTGTCCAAAATGTAGAAAAAAACACGCTCTAAGAGAATGCCCTTTAGATGCAAAAATTATAGAACCTTGTATGGTTTTCTTAGAGAATCATGAAACCATGGGTTGTCCTTCGATTCCAGGTCTTAAGGTTGCTTTTCAAGAATAAACAGTTCCAAATTTAGCAAGAACCTCTTTGCTTTGTATCTAGAAAACCTTGGCAAGGGTCACAAAATCATGGATTTAACAATCAAATGTATCTTCAGCCCCCACCAAATTCGAATTCTTGGCAGCAACCTTGGCCTCAACCTCAATCTTAATCTCAACCATGGGCACAAGGAGTACAAAATCCTTATGGGAGATTTTCCCAATATTATCAATATCCTCCATCATATCAGAATTATCCTCCTCCACACATTCCACAACAAAATCAACAACCACAACTTCAAAATGAGAACCCTCAACTTTCATTACCATTTCCACAACAAAATCCACAACAAATTTCACAACAAAACCAAAATCCTCAACTCATACTGCCATTTCAACAAAAACCAAATTAGCCACCTGCCCAACCATTACCAAACCCGAACAATAAAAATCCTCAGAATGCTTGCACGGTGGAAGGACAACAATTTCCAACTTATATGATCACTCCTCTAGATCTCAATGATGTTCAACTAAGATCTGGTCGAATATGAGAAAATGAAAGACCTTATGTAGTTATTCAGGAACAATACAATTTTGAGGAAGATTCTCTATAGCCCAATAAAAGTTTTTAGGGAACATCTCTCCAAAACCAAAATACTGAAAATGAAAAATAGAAAGAACCAGTGAACTCAACTCCTATCATTGAGCAACCAGTATCTACTTTTGCACCTCCTTTTCCTAAAAGACTACAAGTTGATAGAGGAGTAGAAAAGAAGATCATGTTGCCCAATTATGATTTTCTATATGAATTGAAAAATGTTTGTATCAAAATTCCTTTATTACAAGCCATTAAGGAGATTCCACTTCTAGCTAAAACAATAAAGGAGTTGAGCATAAAGAAACCAGGAAGAAAAGAAAAATAAACAAAAATAGTTCACCTGGTAGGAAAAATAATAGATATAATGATGGGAAAAATTTTCATAGAGAAATATGTAGATCCAGGAAGTCTAATTGTGAAAACACATATTAATGGAGTTGAAATTCCAAATACATTGATTGATTTAGGGGCAGCAATAAACATCATGAGCAAACAAACCATGGAATAGCTCAAGCTTCCCAATCTTCTTTACACACCTACATTACTACAATTAGTAGAAAAATTTGTAATCAAACCAGATGGAGTGTTAGAAGATATTTTAGTATCCTTAGATTCTTGGGAATATCCTATTGATTTTATGATATTAACCCCCAAGAACAATCTAGGAGGACATCCACTCATATTAGGAAGACCTTGGCTGGCCACAGCTGATGCTTTCATTAGTTGTAGATCTAGTGATATGTATATTTTCTGATGGGAATTCAACAAAGAAATTCACTCTATATCCTCCAGCAAGAACAATCAAAGAAATAGATGACAAAGAATGGACTGATGATGAAAATGACATTCAATCTCTCTTTACTATTTCAGATCTTAGTGAATATAGTCAAATCTTAAATACAATGGAAAATTATGAATCATATCTAGAATATGAACATGATCAATTTCATGAAAAATCCAATATTGAATATTTGTCATCTAGGAAGATGTCTCTTTATTCTATGGAAGAATTTGGTAGCTCTACAGTTGAAATATTTCCAGGGAGAACATTGAACATAGACAATAACTTGGAGAAATTACAACAAGAAAAGCTAATCAAGACATTACAACAACATTCTACTACATATGCATGGGAATATATTGACATGAAAGGAATTAGTCCTAAGACTTGTATTCATCACATCTACATTGAGGAAAATTTTAGACCTATCAAACAACCTTAGAGAGGAATGAATCCAAATCTTAGGGAAATTGTGAAAGAAGAGCTGCAAAAATCGCGGAATGTAATCTTCATTTACTCAATTTCAGACAGCCAATGGGTTTCCCCTTTAGTGATTATGCCTAAAAATAATGGTAAATGGAGGGTGTGCATTGATTAATGAGAATTGAATAAATCTACCCTTAAAGATCATTTTCCTTTGCCCTTTATAGATCGAGTGTTGGATACATTAGCAGGTAAGAAGTATTTCTCATTCTTGGATGGTTTTAGTGGTTAAAATCACATTTAGGTGGCACCTGAAGATCAAGATAAAACCACATTTACTTGTCCATGGGGAACTTATGCCTACCGAGTATTTGCTTTTGGGTTATGTAATGCACCTACAACATTCCAAAGAGCAGTACTAGGTTTTTTTTGTTATGTTTTATCTAATACATGATTGTGTAGAGGTATATATGGATGATTTTATAGTTTATGGGAATACATTTGAAGAAGCTTTGTGAAATTTGTAAAGAGTTCTTAAAAGATGTAAGGAAGCAAACCTTTCACTAAGCCATGAAAAATGTTTTATGATGTTTACAGAAGGTATTGTTTTAGGACATCACATTTTAGGAGATGGGATTAAAGTTGATAAATCTAAGGTTCAAGTCATCTCTAAATTATCAATTCCAAATTTCCAAAAGGATGTTTGAAGTTTTCTAGGATTCACATGATACTATAGACAATTTATAGAAAATTTCACTAAAATAGCGTCCCCACTCTTCAAATTACTCACCAAGGATTGTGAATTCAATTGGAATCCTAACTACCAGTTAGCATTTGAGACTTTAAAAACAAAAATATCTGAAGCACCCATCTTGAGAGGTCCAAATTGGAAACTACCTTTTCACATTTCAACACATGCTTAAGATACAACTTTGGGAGCTGTATTGGGATAAAAAGACTTGATTCCCTATGCCATCTACTATACAAGTAAGAATTTGACTCCCATTGAGTTGAACTGTACTGTAACTTAAAAGGAATTTTTAGTTGTTATTCATGCAATCAACAAGTGCAGACATTATATAACAGGATATGAAACCTTTGTTCATACAGATCACTCTGCAATTAGATATTTAATGAATAAACCTATTACTAATGGCAGAGTTACAAGGTGGATTTTACTCTTGCAAGAATTCAATATTACTATGCTAGATAGACCTAAAAAACAAAACACAGTTGCTGATTTCTTGTCCAGAATTCAGAATATCAAAGATGACACTCCGGTTGAAGATATGTTTCCTGATGAATATCTTTTTGCAGTGACTACTCAAACTCCTTCGTTTGTAGATATTGCTAATTACTTAGTCACAGGTAAATTTCCTTCACATTTGTTTCCTATAGAAAAAAGAAAAATCATTCAGATAAGTGCAAGATACTCATGGATCACTAATGAATTGTATAAAACAGGCTCAGATCTTATGATTAGAAGATGTTTTAGGGAAGATGAAATGCTTGAGATTCTTAAGGCATGTCATGATGAGCCGTGTGGTGGACACTTTGCTGATAAGAGGACAACCTATAAAATCCTTTCTTTAGGATATTATTGGCCATCCATCTTCAAAGATGCCAAAGAATATGTCAGGAGGTGTGACAGCTGCCAGAGGGTAGGGAAACCTTCTCCTTCAAATGAAATGGCACTACAAATTCAGGTACTCATTGAACCTTTTGAAAAATGGGCCTTAGATTTTGTTGGGCCAATTAATGCTTCATCTAAGAAAAAGAAGTATATATTGGTATGCACTGATTATGTCACTAAATGGGTAGAGACCAATTCATTACCTTTTTCTAATGAAAAATCTGTAGTTAATTTTCTTTTTGAGGACATCTTCACTCGTTTTGGTGTTCTAAGAGGAATTGTGATATATTAGGGATCTCAATTCACATCTAGAATGGTGAAGGATCTTGTAGAAAATTACAAGATCAAACATAGGAAATCTACTCCCTATCATCCACAAGCAAATGGTCAAGTTGAATCTACAAATAAGGTGATTGAAGGAATTCTCACTAAGACTTTGCATCTACATAGAAGAGATTGGGCAGAAAGGCTTCCTGAAGCCTTATGGGCCTATAGAACTACATGGAGGAACACAATGGGACATACTCCTTATGAACTTGTTTATGGGAAACAAGCCCTGTTCCCTATAGAGTTTCAAATTAAAACCTTCAAGACGACAGTCCAATCGGGATTGGATTTATTAGAGGCACCAAAACATAGATTGGAGCAACTCAATGAACTTGATGAAATCAAGCAAGATGCAGTCCAAAGAACTAGTATAGTCCAACAACAGAGGGAAAAATGGAATAATAAATATATTAAGGAGAAGAAATTTCAAGCAGGAGATTGGGCACTTTTGTTTGATTCAAAGTTCAAGGATTTTCAAGGAAAGTTTCAAACTCATTGGCTTGGGCCATATGAGACTGAAAAAGTCTTTAACAATGGAGCGGTGAGAATAAGAACAATAGATGAGGAAAAGGTACCTCTTCTTGTGAATGGTCATTGGTTGAAGATATATCAAACACCAGTTTCAAGAGAGGAGTTCATTAGGATTTTCTAGGATAACTCTGAAATGAAGCTAGTGAAGAAGAATCCTTCTTCTCCACTAACTTAGTCTTTATTTTTCCCAAGAAATGACTAATTAAAAAAAATGATAATAAAATGTATAAGGTTGAAAACCAATCATTGATTGGCATACTTATATAGAAAATACATGGTGAAAATCAGAGATTTCTGACATCCTATATTTTCCATTTCCTTTTTGTAATAAGTAGTGACAAAAAGCTACATTTATTTGCAATATAGAGTCTGAAATTTCATAGTTTCATTCCATCTCATTCAATTTTCATTCTGTTTTGCAGTTCCACTTCATCTCACTGGCATATTTCATTTAGATTTTATTTTTACTGTTTTACTCCATTTCAACCTATTTTTAATTTTATCTTACATCTCATTCTATCTCATTGTCATAACTCATTTCCATTTTATTTTTACACCCACATTTCATAAGCCATATTTCACTTTTCCTTCTTTTCATATTCTGCAGCTGGTTCCATTCCGCAACTAATCTGATTCTGTAGCTACAACTTACTTATCAGCTCTGACAAAATTGTACAACTTACAAATAAATCATGAATGCAGGGAAATTGAAGAATCAAGTTTTGGAGATCAACCATGCTTAAAGCACCTACGGATCAACACCAGAAGAATTATCAAGCTAAAGGTTAAGTTCTAAGGTAAAATGCAAATTTATTTCAAACAACAAGTCATAAACATAAGTTATGTATAATAAGAATGATCATATGTCCCCTTAACAGGTCATCATTTGATTTGACTACCACATCTCTGCCACATCTTCCAAATTCGATACCCAACAGTCTATAATGATTTCATCATACCACACCTCTATTACGGTCTCCATACTTTGTACTTAAAACGGTCTCTAATAACTCCATCTACTAACGGTCACAACCAAGATATGACCAAAGTATTCACGTCTCTCCAAACCCTCACTATCTACTTATTCCATGCAAACCCATAGTTCTTTTTTACCATACCCGCAGACAATCCATTTCATATACTAGGAGAGTAATTCTGAAGGTTAGAAAATTCTATGAAACAGAGACCATGGGACTCATTGTCAGGGCAGAGCCCATAGGGGCAAAGTTTATGGAAGGGTACCCACAACTCAAGGTGATGCTATAGAAGATTGGATGGTTGAAATTCATTGAAAAAATTGATGGATATCACAAGGAGATCACAAAATATTTTGCTAGATCATTCAATGGTACAGAAGTAGAGATTGGAGACATTAAGTTTGTAGTAACAAAATCTTACATAGTAGAGGCTACAAAGTTGCCAAGACTTGGTGAGAGGTGGTTCAAAAATAAAGAATTTCACAGTGAATCATGGAAGGTAATCCTTAGGAACCCAGGTATGGATGTCACTATTTTTAGAAAAGGAATTCCTATTTTAGCACTCAAAAATAAATGGAGAAACATGCTTTTGATATTACAAAAATTTATTACTTGTGAGGGAAGATTCAGATGTATGTATGTTTATCATATACGTTTATTGATGAACTTTCTAGAAAATGGAAACATCAACCTCCCTTTCTTCCTTCTAAACAGTCTGTTATCACTTAAGAAGCAATTTCTAAATTATTCACATCAGTTTGATTGTGAGGGTTAGGTGTTAGCCAGCAAGAAAGGTTTCCTTAGCAGGTAAGAATGAGTCCCAAAAATTTGATGGTTTATCATATTCATTTTTTAATAGATTCAGAGCAGCTGCAAAGGATATCTTAGTATGAAGAGGCACAAGATAGTAAAATTTTGGTTCAAAGCTGTGTTTTTGTGATTACACAGCAGTTTTGTAGCGCGCTACGAAACTACTGAAGATGATGCCTAATGCACAGCAGTTTCGTAGCGTGCTACGAAACTGTTGTAGCTGCATAATTAAATTCTGCCAACCAATTTTGAACGACCGAGGGGAATTTTTTTGGAAAGGGAGTCTTCAGAAAGGGATCATTCACAAAGTGCAAGCAACCATCTAGGGAAAAACAAGCAGAAGGAAGTTATATGAACTTTAAACTTTTTGTTATACAAATGATTACCGCTAGTATTGTAAATGACTTTTCAATCAGCTTTGAAAAGGTTTTGTCATCACACATGAATATGGGAAAGGCTTACAACACATAAAGGAAGTGGCACTCCAATAGATTGTTGGGTAATTAAAGAAGATCAACATGGTTAATTGGTTCCAAATATATTTGAGGAAAACAAAGGTAGAAAAATAGGGGTAGTTTCTTACTTCTCAGCAACAGTAAAGGGATAAGACATTAAGGACCAGTAAGGAGCTTCAAACATCCACCACAGCTAAATTGGAGGAGACCACTTGTCAGAGAACGAGATTTGATTGTAATTAATGCTATTACCAGCATGATGTGGAGTTAGACTCCTAATTGTCCTAGGTTTCTAAAATGTATAGTTAGCAGTTTGTTGCATTTAATAATTAGTTAAAGTTTGAATAGGTGTCATAGCAAGTAGAATTCGAGTTCCCCTCATGCTGGAGGAGGAATCTCAGAGCTCTATATATAGCAGAAGAGCTGATGTACAATGGGTTGGAAAATTATTGAGAAAAGCTCTCATATTTGGCTTTATGTATAGACTTTGTTTTCTAGTAATATAGTATTGGCCTTGCTTCTCAGGAACCATAAATAATTCGATGTTTTGAATGTATTGTGTTTTCTTCTTCTTATTATCTACAGTGTTATGAATGTGTGATCACTTAGAATTCACTTACAATGCTCTAATTTCCTGCATGCATTTTTAAACTGTGTTGGTCCCCTATGTGTTTGATATGTTCTACCTATGTTGGATTCTGAATGCCCTGACTTCTATGCAAAGCTAACTCTACTGTCAATATTGAAGCATATCTAACTCCATAAGCCCAATGGATACTTTCTAATTGTGTTTCAACCACTCACATTTTAAATTTGTTTCACAAGAGTTAGCCATCTTACTTATAATCAAAAATCATTAATCCTTTGAGAGAGCCCTCTCAGGTTTGGGAGGCTAAGCCTTAGCCTAAAGTTGGTTTGAAATAGTTACTTGAAGTCTACCTGATCATAACAGCCTATTAGGGTCTGATTTTGAGCTAACACAGTCTAAGGAGGATGGATTCAAATGTATAGAAGAAAATAGAATCCCTGGAGATGACCATGTACCATCATGGGTTGGTCAAAATACTGGTTGAGTATCATCTGAAAGGAATAGGAGATACCTGAGAAAAATTTCTGATAAGAAACCATTTCCAAGAGGCACCAGAATCTCCTGAAAAATATAGTATCAGAAAGAGTAGGAGAAAGAAGACTAATCTAACCATTCAAAGCAACCTTGAGCCCTCAATACAAAATAATGATGAAGAACCAGTCTCTGAAAAACTAACAGAGATTAGAGAGCAAATCAAGTAGAAGAAGAAGATAAAAAAGAAAATCGGTGGAATTACTGAGAACAAACCTGAATCTCCATTACAACAAGATGATGAACAACCAATCTCTGAAAAATTGATAGAGATTAGGAAACAAATCAAGAGGAAGGAAAAGATAGGAAAGGAGAAAAAGGGTACAAAAGAGGAGAACATAAACCCCCTACAACTTAGAAGGAGTTCTAGACTCCGAGGTATGGTGAAGAAGGTATCATCAAAGGAAGCAGAGTTCATAAATCTAGAAGAAGAAACTCTAGTATCATCTCCTGAAAATGTTCCATTTACATACAATCCTCAAAACTCTCCTAGACAATATTTTGAAGGCAGCCCCAGCAGAGGATCCCTAGGTATAGACCCAATACAACAACAAATTTATTATTACATAGAATCACTAGAAAAGAAAAGTGCCTCAATGGATCTAGGATCCTTAGCCAATCCAGAACAACCTGTCAATCCACAAGAACCTCTGACTGACTCTCTCAAATAGGAAATCTATGAGTTAGAGCTATTGAACATGCATATCAAGAAAGAAAATGAAACCTTGAAGGAACGAAGAAAATTGGATGAATCCATTCATGATAATACAATACTGCACCTAGGGCTACGATACAAGAAGAATAGGAAGTTGAAGAGGAAGAATAGAAACTTGAACAAAACAATCATCGACCTCAACTACAGACTTCTCGTGAAGAAACCCAGGATGGAAGTCACTTCAAAGAGGAGCAAGAAAAGAAAGTTAGATGTACTGACATAGGTATTTGAGTAGATGCAATAGGAAAGAAGAGTTCATAGTTTTGGAAAAATTGCATGGGGACAAGCAATGATTTTGCAGTGGGAGTATGTTGGACCCTAGAATTACTCTCTCTTTGACAACTTTTCTCACTTTTTTCTCTTGTTTTTCCACAAAAGACAGATCCCCATCGCTGATAAATGATAGATTTTGTCTCAAGGAAGACATTAAATGATTGACATGTTATACTTTTATGTTTTTTCTATTTGAAATAAGTTTTTTCAAATTAGCTACAGAATGTAGCCCATTCTGCAGCTAACCGTGTGTTCCGTAGCTACTTCCATGGTTGAACAGGTTACAGGTGTCAAGAGAGGAAACCGACCACATGGGCATCTCTGGAATGGTCATGACATGGATCCTATCCTAGTCACCCAGCCCAGATCAACAAAAAAGCCAACTCAAGACCACAGTTAAAGGTGGAGTCAAACGAGGAAACCTGAGAGAAATAGGACTCTGTGTCCACTCTTCATGGCTAATTAATAAATCTGACAGTTTTGTTGTAGCATTAACTCGAACCGGCCATTGGTGATAAAAGTTTCATGCAACCATCTTGCTGACTTAAAGTCACCTGTAGCTGATCAATCGTTTACGCAGATCTGTTGTAATACGTGGAGACCAACTATAGCTTAATTATCTCAAAAGACGGTTAGGAATGTTTCTTTAAATATCAGTTGTACATAATGGAGAAGGAGTTCGAATTTTTATATGTATTAAGCTCAAACTTACAGCTTTGTAATTTTGAAACTTATTTTCCTGTTAATAATATGAAGTCGTGTTTGACCAACTGATCATTTGCAAGAGTATCTTCAGCTAGTTAGCAGCTCAACTCAATCAGTTGCAGAGGGTCCCTACACTGAAGAAGGTTTTTCTTTTGTTATTTTCATAATTCAGATTGTACATCATTAGGAATCAAGGAAATCCCCAAAACAAAACAATATAAAAATACAAAACAACGAAGTAAGAAGGTTTAACTAGCACATACAGTGCACTACACTTCATCAGCTTATGAGCCTCAGTTGATAATTTATGCAGATCAATTTAGGAAACTAAATTGACTAAACACTAAGAATGAGGAAGAACATGTTGAGCATTTAGCAGCAGTGTTGAGGTTTCTTAGAGAGAATCAAATTTATGCTAAACTTAGCAAGTGTAGCTTCTTTCAGATAGAGGTACATTGCTTGGGGCTTATTGTCTCCAAGGATGACATAACAGTAAATCCATAAAAGATAAGGGATATCATAGAGTAGGCAGCTCCTAAGAATGTGGATGAGGTGAAATCATTTATGGGATTGGCAAGTTACTATAGGAGGTTCATTAGGATCTTCTCACGTATTACATATCATATCACATCATTGCAGAGGAAAGGTAAGAAGTTTGAATGTGTAGAATAATGTGAGGCTAGTTTTGAGCAACTTAAGTAGTTGTTGACATATGCACTAGTGCTAAAGATTGCAGAACCGGACAAGGAGTTTGTAGATTCTTGCAAGAGATGACTTGGTGGATTTCTCATGCCAGAAGGACAGGTAGTGTGCTATGAGTCACGAAAACTAAATGAGCATGAGCAGAACTACCCAATGCATGATATTGAGCTAGCATCGGTCGTACATGCATTGAAGATGTGGAGACACTATCTTCTGGGTAGGAGGTTTACATTCATGAGCGATCACAGTGGGTTGAGGTATTTGTTTGACCAGATGAATCTAAATGCTAGGTAAGATAGATGGTTGGGTACCCTTAATGAGTTCGACTTCGAGATCAAATACATCAAAGGGAAGGAGAATCGGGTTGCAAATGCTCTTAGTAAGAAGGTACAGGTAAATCATATAGCGACTATGAGCTCTTATGGGACAGAGTTACAGGATAGGATCTTGCAAGCAGGATAGTGGGATGACAAGTACATGGAGATCATGCACAAGTTACAGTAGAGCACAGGTACAAGTACATGTATAGGTGCAGGTGCAGGTACATGTACAAGTGATTAGGATGCAAATTATCATCTCACGAAAGATGGCTTGGTGAGACTTAGGGATAGGATCTATGTGTCGAATTGCAGTGAGCTCAATAAGCTTATCTTGAGGGAGTTTCATGCCAAGCCATACTTGGGTCATCTAGGATATCAAAAGACATTGACGGTGGTGAAGAAGTTATACTATTGGACGAATCTGAAGAAGGAAGTGGCAAAGTTCGTGGCTAGTTGTTTAGATTGTTAGTAAGTAAAGGCAGAATGTAAGTATCCAGGTGGTTTACTACAACCTATTGCAATTCCGGAACAGAAATGGGAAGTCATTTCCATGGATTTCATTACAGGTCCTCTAAGGACAATGAGACAACATGATTCTATTATGGTCATGGTTGATAGGTTGAGCAAGGTTGCTCACTTCGTTCTAGTAAAGACTACATATTCATATAGTGTGGTAACATACGTGTTCATCAGAGAGATAGTGAGATTGCATGGTGCTTTGAAGAAGATTGTGCCAGAAAAGGATGCAAAGTTCACTTGCAAGTCTTGGAAGGAGCTATTTGCAGGCTTGGGTACAAAGTTGGCCTTTAGTGCAACTTATCATCCACAGACAAATGGAAAGATAGAGAGGGTCAACAAGAACTTAGAGGATATGTTGAGGATGTACGTGATGCACTAGCAGAGAAGATGGGAGGAGTATCTTCCATTGGTTGAGTTTGCATACAACAATGGTTATCAAGAGTCATTAAGGATGATTTTTTTCAAGGCATTGTATGGACGAAGTTTTAATACTCCCATCAGCTGGAGTGATCCAGTGAACAGGGTACTTATTGGATGGATATATTGGCGGACATGGAGCAAGAAATGCAGGTTATAACGAAGAATCTAAAGGAATCACAAGATAGACAAAAGAGTTATATGGATCAACATAGGATGTTCAAGGAGTTTTAGGTTGGGGAGCATGTGTATTTGTGCATCAAGACCAAGAAAAGCTCTTTGAGGATTGGTTAATGTTCCAAGTTGGCACCACGATATTGTGGCCATTTTGAGATCCTTAAAAGGATTGGACTAGTGGCATATCGACTTGCACTTCCTCCAACAGTGAAAGTCCATGATGTTATTGATTGGTCTGTATTGCAGGTGGAGCAAGAAGGAGAGTTCCAGCCGGAGCCTCAATGCATATTGCAGCAAAAGCATCTCATGCTCAGGAACAGAGCCATAGAGAAATTTAAAGTGCAGTGGAAGCACTTTGGGCCTGAAGAAGCTACATGGGAGATGGTGGATCAGATGCAGGCCATGTATCCTTCATTGTTTGCCGGTTGAGGCAAAGCAGTTTTGGCTTGAATTTGGTATATGTTTGGCATTAGTTTTGTTGTTGTTTTGGTATATGTATGTATATGGATGTAAATACCACCATGAGCTAAGTTATAAAGCTCCAATAAGTGGTATGGGTGTCATGTTATTATGATTGTATCTTGTCATGGTGCCATGATGTTTTGCTTTTGAGTAGGTCTTTCATTGTAAATATTGCAACGAGCTAAGTTATAAATCTCCATGGGCAATATGTTTTCTTTTCAACGGTTTTGTTGAGTTCATGGTGTGGTTTAACACCGAGGATGGTGTTCCCCAATGGGGAGGGTTCTGTAATAGCCCTGGTGAAAATTTCATGTAATAAAAGTTAATAAAGGAAAAATAAGACCACGATTAAGTGACACTTATTCCATGTTGAATGTTTGGAAAAGATATCCTAGTCAGCATTAGTGGATGTGTGCTTTGGCTAAGGAAAACTGGAAAAGGAATTAAAAGGCAAAAATCCATTTTTGGATCATTTATTTATGAAAATAAAGGAAATTAGAGAAAATTAAGGTAAAAGGTCACCTATTGCATGTGAGGAGGAAATTCAAGGAAAATAATGGAAAATGAAGAAATTAGAGGCCTCATTCATAAAAAGGCTTCTCAAGACCAGTGGGAAAGATTTTGCTAACCTTTTGTGAGTTCAATTTTTGGAGCTCTCTCATTATGCTCTCTCTCTCACTCTTGGTCACTTAGAGTTTTCTTGGAGCACTCTGGATTTGGAGCAAGGAAGGAAAAAAAAGCAAAGGGAAAGGAAGGAAAGAAAGGACCAAGGAAGGAAAAGTAGGATCAAGTAGCTTCAATAGGAAAACTTGCTGGTAACCTTTTGCATATGTGATTTCCTAGCTGGTTTGGACATGCATGGCTTTGCATGTTGGTGTATGGTTCTTTTGTTGTCAATGGCATGGTTTTGTCGGGTTATGATGGTGGTTTTCAGCCTAGCCTTGTCTTTTTTTCAGATGCCATGGTGTTGATATGTTTATTTTGGTTTTTGAGCTTTGTTTTTCCTAATGGATTTCGGAATCTAGGGCAGAGGTGGTCTCAAGTTTCATTCCCAAAGGCCTAGGAATCCCTTGATCAGTTTTGGCAGGATACATGGTAAAGCTTGAGGGATAAGTCTCAGTTTAGGGCCTAGTGATCTAGGTTTGGATTGCGGTAAAGCTTGAGAGACTGGTCTCGGTTTAGGGCCTAGTGATCTGGGATTGGATTGTGGTAAATCCCAAGAGACAAGGAGATGGAAAATTCCTCAAGGATAGTGATGGTTTCCGGATGGCATTCAAAGTTCAGTTCAATTGTGATCAGAGAAATGGTTATGGTGTGATCATGGTTTAATGAGGGTGGAGGTGGTTTAACCTTTAGATTCCCTTGGTTGTTCTTGGATTGGTTTTTCTATGAGATCCCACATTCATGCTTGAAATATGGCATAGGGGTGACTGGATGAAAGAAATATTTGGTTCAACCATGTCTACATCAAGTGGTATGTGGAAGTCTTGAACATGGTCAGATTTTCCTATGATTAATAAAAGTTATGTTCTCTTACTTTTTCACTTATGTATATGTGGACTTTATTGCTATCATATATATGATATTTATATGGTTTTATGCTGGTTGTAAGCATGGTTATATGACTAGTTCATGTCATGGTTATTTCATGTATTTACTTGTAATTATTAAAATAATGGATGAAAGACCTAATTGAGGTTATAATAGATCAATGGAGAAGGTGGTGATCCTTCTGGTTATGTTTCATAAGTGCTTTCAGTCATTCATGATTTGTCTTGTATCCTAGACCTATAGGCTGCATTGATGGCAAGTGTTTTACAGAATGTCAGTCGCAATTGGGAATGCTCAGGCCTAATCCTGAGGTTGATTTTGATTTATTAGTATTTTCATCATCTCTTTGATGGATTCTGGAGGTTGTAACAAGATTTGGGTAGAGGCCAAGATTATAGGCTAGAAAAGTGGCTCAAATCCCAGGGATGCTAGCACAGATCTTTTGAGAAGAGTCCATGGACACTGGAATATAGGCTTATGAGAGCGACTATGGGTTTATAGATGTTGTCATGCCTATAGCATGACAGTGACCAAGGGTTAAATGGATTAATACATCAGTGGGACCCAGGGGTTGGATGTCTGAGTGGCTAACATGTCTCCTGAGGGTGTTGTTATAGATGTGGATGGGATTATTTGATGTGTTCCATCGATTCCATCTCCTTAAGGTCACCAATGAGGTTGAATCCATTATAGTGGCCTCTCTCATCACATGTTTACCCCAACTAGCCGGTTTCTTGGGTAGAGCTAGGAGGAGGGGGTGTTACATATTGATATCAAAGCGTGGTTGTGCTCTTCTGGGTGGATGTCTTGGTCATGCATGCATGTTAGTTTCATGTGTGTCTCTTACACTTGCATTCCATGTGCTTGTTGCATGGAATCATGTTGATCATGGTTGTAGTAAGATTATCATGAGGAACTTGATGTTGATTTTGTGTAATGTATCATCAGAAGTATATGACTGGTTACATGATTATATGCAACTTGATTACATCCTTGTATGTTAAGTTTCATTCTTAGTTCTTTGATTAAATGTATTATTATTGTAGGTTGGTTACAAGAATTGTTCGCTTAGGCTTGACTACATGCGTTCATACCTATGTGTAGTTTATTAGGAATTTCTTATAAATGTTGATAGTTGCATGTGGCAATGTGTACATTGGAGTAATGGTTGTATTCATGCATGAGGTCATCACATGCATTTTTGATATGGCCTTGCATTGATGATTGGACTATAACTAGAAAGATGTTTATGCGTTGATGCACTTATTTGATATATGTATATATGATATTATGTTTATGTTATACATGTATCACGTTGATTTGATGATCTTGTAGACAATGTATCCTCATCGAGTTATGCTAAGGTACGTTGGTTTATTGTGATTTGGTTTAGCTGACATAGTATGCCTTGTAGGAAATAGATCAAATGGCTAGCAAGATGGTAGACTACATAAAATCTCCCTATGAATAAGATGGGAAATGTAGAGTGGGGCACTTTTCTGACTTGGCAGACATTTTGAGGAGCTTGAAGGAATAAATAAGGAGTTTCAAAGTAGACAATGACAAAATCATTGAGGCACAAGAGAAACAAGGAGACGTTAATATTTCAGAGTTTGTGAGAATTGCAATGACAAGGGCCACTTTGGATCAGTCATGGATATGAGGACATAACTAATGGGCATATTGTATTCGGTCACATGGGGGTCAAAAGACGGATATATCTAAGATAGTGAGAGATGGAAGGTTGTTGGACACTCCAGATAGGAGAGGTGATAGACACATGTACTATTCTAGTTTTGTTTATGATAGGCATCATGATTGTCATTGTTATCAGCCTTAAAGGAGGAGTGATAGGGGATACTTTCTGGATGAGTTTAAGAAACCAAAGCCACCTACCTTTGATGGAGAGATGAAGAAATCATAGGATGTAGAGACATGGTTGCCTGGTAAGAAGAAATTCTTTAGATTGCATGATTATTCATAAAACATGAAATGAAAAATAACCACTTTCAGCTTAAAGGTAAAGAAGATATTTGGTGGGAGGATGTGAAGAATGTAAAATGGATACATGAAAAGGACTTGACTTGGCATGCATTTGAGAGGCTCTTCAAGAAGAAGTACTTGTCGGAGAGGTACTATGATGATAGGGCTAAGGAGTTTTATGAGTTGTGGATGGGTTCTATGACATATGAGGAGTATACTAGCATATTTTTGGAGTTGTTGAGATATGTGCCTTACCTTTGGGAGGAGAAGGCCAAGGTTCATAGATTCATCAATGGACTACTAGTAGTATACAAAGACTAGATTGAGTTCGATGGTCCTAGATCATTGGATGAGGCCACCTGAAATTTGAAACATTGTTATGAGCAGTCGAAGCGCAAACTTGAGCCTAAGCATGACTTGAAGAGAAATGAAAAGCTAAGGGAAAATGACCACCAAAGAGAGGAAGACCTCAAGAGGCAAGTGAGCAAGAAGATGCAGTCCCTTACAAGAGATTCAATACAGATGAGAAGGGACAGAGAGAGAAGCAAGTTAGAGGCGGTGGTAGGGAACCATTGCAGTGTTGGATATGTGGTAAGGATCATCATAAGAAGGATTATTCATAGTATCATAATGGTAGTAGATCCCAGATCTATATTTCTTAGGAGGCACATATAGTTGGTGATGTGGGACATAGCATTCCTTGTATCTATGTAGTTGTGGGAAACAAGCAGGTGGATCATCAGGCATTGACCATTAAGATGGATGGTAAGCTTTGTGATCAAGTTGTTTCTATTTTGATTGATCTTGAATCTAACTATAGACATATTAATCCCGGACTGGTGGATAAGTGTGGTTTGACAAAAGAAGTGCATGTAAAATATTGTTTGGTATAGTAGGCTACAGGTACAAAAAAGCGAGTTCACCATTGGGTAAGTGCTTGTGCATTTGAGCTAAATGGTATGCCTACAACAACACATTTGAATGTATTTCCATTGGAATCATATAGTATTATTTTGGGTATGGATTGGCTATATCGCCACAGAACCAAAGTGGATTGTTTTGACAAGGCCAATAAGTGTGTGGATGATAGTGGGGAAAATAAGACTTTGTAGTAGAAGCATCTCATGCTTAGGAACATAGCCATTAAGCAATTTAAAGTGAAGTGGAAGCACTTTAGGCCTAAAGAAGATACATGGGAGATGGTGGATCAGATTCAGGCCATGTATCCTTCATTATTTGTCGGTTGAGGCAAAACAATTTTAGTTTGATGCCGATATATGTTTGGCATATGTTTTGCTTTTGTTTTTGTATATGTATGTATATGTATATGGATGTAAATACTGCAATGAGCTAATTTAGAAAGCTCCAATAACCAGTATGGTTGTCATGTTATTATGGTTGTATCTTTTCATTTTGTCATGATGTTTTGCTTTTGAGAAGGTCTTTCATTGTAAATACTACAACAAGTTAAGTTATAAAGCACCACGGGTAGTATGTTTATTTTTAAGCGGTTTTGCTGAGGTCATGTTGTGGTTTAACACCGAGGATAGTGTTCCCCAAGGGAGAGGGTTCTATAACAACCTTGGTGAAAATTTCATGTAATAAAAGTTAATAAATGAAAAATAAGACCACGGTTAAGGGACACTTATTCCAAGCTGAATGTTGGGAAAAGATATCCTAGTGGGAATCACTGGATGTGTGTTTTGGTTAAGGAAAATTGGAAAAGGCTAAGGCAAAGGCATTTTTGGCACATTTATTTATGAAAATAAAGGAAATTAGGAGAAAAGTAAGGTGAAAGGTCACTAGTTGTATGTGAGGAGGAAATTGAATTAAAACAATGAAAAATGAAGAAATTAGAGGCTTCATTCATAAAAAGGCTTCTAAGGTTCAGTGGGCAATCTTTTGCAAACCTTTTGTCAGTTGATCTTTGGAGCTCTCTCATTATTCTCTCTCTCTCTCTCTCACTCTTGGACATAGATTTTTCTTGGAGCACTCTAGCTTTGGAGAAAGGAAGGAAAACAAAGCAAAGGGAAAGGAAGGAAAGTAAGGATAAAGGAAGGAAAAGCAAGATCAAGAAGCTTTAATAGGAATACTTGCAGGTAACCTTTTACATGTTCGACTTCCTAGCTGGTTTAGACATGCATGGCTTTGAATGTTGGTGTATGGTTTTGTTGTTGTCGGTGGCATTGTTTTTCTGGGTTATGAGAGTGTTTTTTAGCCTAGCCTTGCCTTTTTATGGAAGAAAATCTTCTTCATTGATCTGGAAGAAACTCTTCATTGATATAGAAGAAACACTTCTTCATTGATCTAGAAGAAACCTTCTTCGTTATGCCCAAAAGAAACCTATCTTCATTATGCCAGAAGAAACCTATCTTCACACTACCTAGAATAAACCTATCTTCACTTTCCCTTCTTCACTTTTTCTTTGCACTTCTCTTGTCCCCTTCTTCACACTTATGTTTCCCTTCTACTTCATACTTCTACTTATTGAGATCAAGTCAAGTTGCTTGTCCTAAGTAAGGTCGATTGTGGTTTATATATACACCTCATCATATGTCCTTTAGGCCAACATGATAGCTAGAGGTTATTCCGACTTCCTCCAGCATGTTCTTCCATCGTTGTAGGTCCAATTGAAGAGGATAAGTGGCAATTTCTTGGAGGATACTTTACATAGACAATATTTACCTTTTAAAAAATGTAACATGACTTCATTACATGATAATGACTCTATCATTTTATGAATAGATGATAAATAAATCCTAAAGACTCTCAATGGGAGTCTTGACTCAAAAATAAAATATCTTGCTAATGAAACCAATGAAGCAAGTCAATACAATAATTTTATTTTTCTTCTTTACATCTCATTACATAAAATCATAATTACATGTCATTATGAATACCAAGCCTAGTTACACTTTTCAACTCTCCCTATTCATAATTATACTTGGACTTTCTCAATCTGAAGAATTTCTCATAAAAATCATTCGGATTGGTAACTCATTTGTATAGCATCATATCAACCAGCATTGTACATAGCAAGGCCACTAACAGATCCTTATCTCCATAAGATCTGAGCTCAGTGTTAGTGAGACCAATGATTTATAGACACCGTCATCATTGTCTCTCTTGGAACATATCCCATCTGTGTTCTGTTGTAGCAACTACAACCACCCTCCAAAATTTTTCCTTAACTTCGTTTTGGAACCTCCCTACCCACCATCCTCAGAAGCATGTCTTGCATTGTCAAGAATATAGGCTTCAACTATTTCTCAGTGTCTTTTCATCCTGTGCATGTCAGTTTGCTTCACTCCCCTCACAGGTGGTCTTTGTGGACTTAGACCATGTGTTAGCCAAGAAGCTCCCCCAAAAAATTGCACAATTCTGGAGGGGAACCAGCCTTCCCTCCAGAAATTGTGCAAATCAACTAGCCAAATTGTTGAGCTCAAGAATTGCAGAAATCAGTCTGTTAGTCTTCCCTCAAAAAATTACGCAATTCTGGAGGGGAACTAGCTTTCCCTCCATAAATTGTGAAAATTAGCCTGGCAACCTGGTGGGCTCTAGAATTGCGTAGAGAAGTCAGGCAGTCTTCCTCCAGAAAACTGCACAATCTGACCCAGCACTGTTGCTCAGCCCAAAAATTATGCAATTTTGGGAGGTAGTCACCTACTGACCCCAAAAATTGTGTAATACCTCTAGGACAGCTAGCCCAGCTCAGCCCAAGAACTGCGCAAATTTTCATCCCAGGGTCGTAGACCGATGCATGTGCCTTCAGGTTGACCAGTTCCCTCTGGGTTTGAGAAAAACTAATTTGCATGCATGGACTGCTTTTCCCAAGGTAGCATGCAAAGGCATCCCTAGATTTAAGAATGTATTCTTAGCAGCTAGAGCTTACATGCAAGGCTCATTTTAGAAACCTCCCGCCAAGTGTCACTTTTCCTAGGTTCTTCGCATGCACATCATAACCTCAATTTTATCAAAACTTATGAATCAGAAGCTGTAAAGCTCATTCCTCACATCGATATTGTAGCTCTAACATCCCACATTGCATCTAGGAGTTGTCAGCACATTCAAGTCAGTTGTTTCAGGGTAAGCCTTCTTTTCATGTCTTGCTTTGGGTTTCTATCGCTTTTTGTGTTTCGCTTTGTGTGAGTGTTGTATTCTTGATTTCAATGGGTGATTGGTGTCGTTTTGATGTATATTATCTTATAGAAGCACCATTTCAGTTTTCGTTCAAATCTCGCTGTTGCCACATGCATGACACTATTTTTGCACTGATGGTCATCGTTGCGATGACTCGCTTCACACACATACATGCGTTCCCATTTTCTGAATCTTGCACTTATTGTTTGCATGCATGATCATTAACTCTTTTTTACACTCAGTATCACCATGCATTCAGACTTCTCATGTTTTCAGTTGCCCGTCGGCGGGTCTGGGTTACCTTAGCCCAGACCTTGCCTTGGCTGGCTAGCATTACACATTTTTGGAAGTGAAGACTCTGCCTTCCCTCCAGAAATTGCGCAAGTCTAGTCCATCACTAACCTCCAGGATTGCATTGCACAATTCTAGGAGGCTATGCCTTGTTGGCCCTAGAAATTGCAGAATGCAGTTTGCTAGTTTGCATGTCACTGCTAATTGAAATTACGCATTGCACAATTTCAGTCCTCAGTAGGCTAGGTTGGAATGTGCATTACATAGTTCCAGTAGTCATTCAGCCTCCCGACACCCCGGAATGTTCCTTGCACAATTTTGGTAGTCAGTCTCCCAGTCTCCTAGTGGAAATTGCACAATCTTCACAGACAATCAAAAAGGTATGTTGCATGTTAGTCCTCGAGTTTGGTCTGGTTTTCGACTGACAGATTGCTTGTCATGAGTGTTTCTATGTCTCCAAGTATCATAGGTGTTCGTCTGCCTCTCAGCAGCACAGGTACAATGGCTTCCAGGAGAGTAGAGTCAAGGACATCGTTCAAAGCACAACTGGGGATGCAGTCGATCAAGTGTCTATGAACTTTCTTATCTATGAAGACGTCAAGTTGTTCATGGATAAGGATATTAAGATGAAATGGCAGAAGCGTCATAACGAGCAGCACCATCAACAACAACATAAGGTAGCACACCTGCATGCGACAAATGCAAGAGGAAGGATGTTGACAATACAGAGGCGGAAGAAATTTGGAAGCTCAAGGAGATCCACTTGTGATGAAATCGAATTTGGAGACTGAGGCTATGAGGAAATGATGTGAAAAGAGAATTGCGTGAAAGAAGAGAGAGAAACAAAGAAGGAGTTGCATGTGCTGAAGAAGCAACTCAAGGAAGAATAAGAGCTACATAGACAAGAGAAGGAATTGCAGCAGGAATAGGTACAACAGGAGGCACAACATCGACAGACTGATGAAATTATACCCATATAGGTTATAGATCCATTTAGCAGCTGACATGGAGCATATAGGGTGAGCAGTTTTGCCGATCACATACAAGGGTATTCAAGAGCATGAATGACATTGTGTGCATGCATGTGATCCCACCCATTTGGCACACTCATGCACATGGTCACCAACACACACTCGGAGATTAGAACAGACACTATGCATCAGTATGTTACTGGTCTAGCTACACTCAAGATGATGATGCACATGTTTTCAGACGAGTTGGATAAAGGAGCCATATCAATGTACCCAGATGCAACAAAGGCAAGAGTTCACTTTCAATAGGATGTCACCATTGAGCGCATGGACACCATCATGGATGACCAATATTGGCATCAGTTCGCCATCGTCAACCATCATGAGGATGTCGAAGAGTCGGTCTTACCACAACGGTCCCAGTGTTAGTGATATCTTGCATGGCTTGCTCAAGCCAATTTTGTCTCGCATGGGTACATGTGCAAATAGTATGTAACATCTTGTCAAGTAGAAGTTCAAGTGTTGATAGTTGAATGTAACAATCATAGAATAGTTGAAGAGTCATGAGGGTAGGTGAACATTCACAAATGGGAATGTCAAGGGTCACCCCACCCTTTTCTATAAATATTCCCTCATAGCTCATTGTAGAGGCTTTTGGTCAGCCAAGCTTCTGATAGGAGTAGCTTAGAGAAAGCTTGGAGAGTATTGTAATGAGCCTTGACTTCTCCACTATGCAAAGCTAGTATATCTCTTTGGAGGAGCAGGCGGAAGTGACTGTAACGTTCTACTATCGGAACTAGTGGTTGGTCATGGTTGTATTGTATGACTAGAACTTTCACTTCTTAGTATAACAAAGCCAAAACGTTTCATGCATAAGTGGTATTGTATTTCAGCTATCTTGTTTACTCTAAATGATATATGTATCTGTTTGCTTATGCATGCATGCATGGGTTTCCTATATAAGTATGTATGAATCTTACTGAAATGTGTTGTTGGTTTAACCATCACTTGGATTGCTAGCTTACTTTCCTTCCTGTTTGTGAGGCATCTTTTCTCATGTTTTCCATTCTTAACTCCATGCTTTCAAAAGTTTCCAAGGGGCACACTCACCTCACTCTCTGCATGTTAGAACTGCTCATTCACCTTCCTTGACTTGCTACATATGTCACACCCTTGCTACCAACAGGGACATTTTACTTGCCTATATGCGAAAACTGCGGTCAAGGTGATAACGTATGACCCACTGCTGAGACTCCTACACCAAACGGTCTGAGGCCTAGTTGGGACTTCTTATCAGGGAGATCCTTTGACATGTTGGCGGGTCCAACACCATCAACATTTTTGGCGCTAGAAGGAGGGCCAGATGACAATCTATGTCCTCTCATCCTGTTTTGAACCTTTGCACATTCGTCATGGATTCTATTACACTCATCCCTCCATGATGTATTTCGCATGCCGAACCTCTCAACCTCATGACAGAGTTTTTTGATCTCTAGTTCGAATTCATGTATGATGGTGAAGGCGAAGTAGCCTGGCCTGAGTACTTAGAAGACTTCTATGCATTCCTTAATGATTCAGATGAGTTCTATGTAGAAGAGGTCAACCTGTTGCTTTCATACACACTTCGCGAATCCCCACAATAGTGGTGTTGTAGTCTGCCTCCTGGTAGCATGCACTCACTCAACCAGTTATGTGATCTCATTGAATCTACTTTCCATCATTTTGATCCAAAACCTATTGACCAAAAATTGTAACAACAACGGAAGGCCCCACATGAATCACCTATGTATTTTTGACAGCGTTTCCGTGATTTGTAGCTTGAAGCTTCGAAAAGCCAGATGAAATTTCCATATCTTTGGGATAGATTCAATCTGTCTTAACAAATTAGTCAATCCCAAGAAGAAGTTCAAGATTAAGCCCCACTTAGCATACTTCGGTGATGGAGCTACACAATCATGGATGAAAATAGTTGCTATCACAAGTGACTATTTGTTGTCCCCTGATCAAACATCTCCATCATCGCAGAGTGATGCGGGAGAACATTCACACACATCTATTCAACCGTCACATCCTCCCAACATTGCTTCTTCTGATATTCATGCAAGATTGGTTGTTAATCCATTGGGTTATCACATGCATTTTGTACCTCAACCTCCATCTTCGTACTAGAATGATCCTCCAAATGACATTGTCTTGTGTTCTTCCATTTTGGACTCTACACTTGTTGTGATTGAGGATCAAGCCATCGATGAAGTTTGCGTTGCACAACCAACATGTGTTTTCATTCATGAAGAGTATGACTAGGAGCTTGAACATCCACCGGCAGCAAAGGACCATCCCTGTCTATCCATACCTCCTCTATTTTTTCCTGACATCCTTGATGATCCTGCCATCCTTGATTTTTTTCATGTGTATCTCCGTCCACGGATGCACCCATTGTTGACCATTCGTAGGACACACTTTATGTCAACCCATCATCCAACAATGGAGAGGACCAATCATTCATTGAAAATTCACTTGATTTTTCATTTTCTTTTTTCTAGAAATACAGAGGGTGAATATTATTGCTTCTCATCTACCCCTCTGTGTGATTCATCAAACCATGAGGATGCCTAAAAACATCCTAAATTTTCTGATCTTGATTGTCGTTATCTCTCTACTTCTTCATCTGATCATGACATTGATTCAAATTTTGTTAATCTATCTAAGACATTGGTATATGATGATCTATCTATCGACGAAGTCAAAACCCCCCAGAATGTCGAGGCATTTCAACCCGAGCTAATGGTTATGTCAAGCCCTCGTTGTCTTGAGGTTGATCTCATTTCCGATCAAGAAATTGTTCAAACACCCAAGGCTCCTCGTCACTCATCTGTGTACATTGAAGATTGATCTCACACACATATTTCACTTCCTCGACTCAAACTACACAATCCCCTTGCTCATGCATTAAAGGAATCTTACGCAACAAGCACACTTGTGTAGCATAAGTGGTCTACCTTTCTCACGTTTGCTTGCATGTCATAGTCAAGAGAATGCATACACTTAACATTTGCACACACTGTAGCACATCACCATGGCAAGTCCACAGGGTGCATGCCATGCGCTTTCACTCACTTATGTTCTGTGGATGCTTTTAAACTCAGAGTGTGTTTTTCATCATTGTTATATATTTCTTGTTTGTTGTTTCACACAACTGTCTTGTTCACAAACCATGCATTCACCAACATGGGTCGTCCAATGTGCTAGTGGCTGCATTGGAAGTATCACTTCACGTGAGAAAACCCATGTGCCATTAGCCTAGGAGTAGTAGTGGTTGCTTTTGCTTTGTTTGCTTGCTTGCACGTTTGCTTCTTGCTTTTCATGTTTTCTTGTTTGCTTGCTTGTTTGCTCACTCACTTTGCTTACACATTTACTTCTGCTTTATCTTTGTCTTATTGTTTGTTGTTTATTTACATTCGTAGGTTATTTTCGCATAAGACCGTGTGTGACTCTTGAAACAATATGGGTAAAGTAAAAGAGGACTTGTGAATATATCAATACTTGGTTATCTATTGTCTTGCCTCTATATGAAGAACTTGTTATCTTCAGTCCATGATATGTCGATGGAAAATACGTTCTGTTTGAAGTGAACCTTGGTGAAAAAACAACGCTTACGCACTAACTAGTGTCACCTACTCTAGTTATTTGTTTTTAGGTTAATTATTGTCAACTCAGTAAAGTAGAGTAAGGTGAGGAGGAAAACCTTAACAAGAACATCAAAGGTATATATAAACTACTTCTCTGAAGGAACAACCTCTTCTTCTCTCAATAAGTCAGGATCCCTCTTCCGCCTCTGAAATGAATAAGTGTTATGCATAGTTATGAAAAATGAAAAAATGAAAAAGTGAAAATTTTCAAAAATATGAAAAATGAATAAGACGAAAGAAGAGAAAGGCTTCCTGTGTAGAGAGGTGATACAAGTAACTCTACTGGGGTACTGACCAAGGCTCGCTAGTAGCGGAGTGATGCTTGTGTTCCTGCATGACTCCGTCGGGGTATTGTCTAGGCTTGCTGGTAGCAGAGCAACACCAGAGATGAAACTAAAACTATGACGACCATATGGCTTGTGCATTAATATACCCCTCATCCCCAATCGAAACAATTGTGTTGACTTGGCTTGGAATGTGTGTCAACCGACCAAGAGCTTGGTAGATACTACATCTTACAATCAAGCAAGTGTGGAAACCAAGATGAACAAAGAGTTGAACAATACTTTCGGAGGTGTTAGATTTGATTTTCATGTACAAGGTCCATTTAGAGAGATGGAGTTCTACCAGTGTGTCGCCAAGTGTTGTAGCGGCTACAACCACTGTCCAAAATTTTGCCTTAGCTTGGTTTTGGAGCCTCCCTACCAACCATCCTTAGCATCATGTCTTGCATCGTTAAACATATAAGCTTCAGTTGTTTCTCAGTGTCTTGTCAGCCTGTGCATGTCCGTTTGTTTCACTCCCCTCACAGGTTGTCCTTCTGGACTTAGATCATGTGCTGGCCAACTCCCCTATAAAATTGTGCAATTCTGGAGTGGAACCAACTTTCCCTCTATAAATTCTGCAAATTAGTTGACCAACCTGCTGAGCTCAAGAATTGCATAAATCAGTCTGTTAGGCTTTCCTCAAAAAATTACGCAATTCTGGAGGGGAACCGACCTTCCCTCCAAAAATTAGGCAAATCAGCCTGGAAACCTATTGGGCTCCAGAATTGCATAGAGTAGTCAGGCAGTCCTCCTCCAGAAAAATACGCAATTTGACCCATCACTGCTGCTCAGCCCAAAAATTGTGCAATTTTGGGAGGTAGTTACCTATTGACCCTAGAAATTGCACAATCCCTCTCAGAAAGCTAGCCCAGTTTAGCCTAAGAACTGCGCAAATTTCCATCCCAAGCTTGCAGACTGATGCATGTGCCTTCAGTTGACAGGTTCCCTCCGGGACTGAGAAAAACCGATTTGCATGTATAGACTACTTTTCTTAAGACAACATGCAAAGTAATCCCTAGATTTAGGGATCTATTCTTATCAATTGGAGGTTACATGCAAGGCTCATTTTAGAAACCTCCCGCCAAGTGTTGCTTTTCCTAGATTTGTGGCATGCACATCATAACCTTGATTTTATAAAAAATTATGAACCAAATGCTGCAGAGCTTATTCCTCACATTGATCTTGTAGCTCTGGCATCCCACATTGGATCTAAGAGTCATCAACACATTCATCTCAGTTGTTTCGGTGTAACTCTGCTTTTCATGTCTTTTTTTTTCCAAAGAAAAAATCAAAATTTTTATTAACCAAAATAAAATGTTACATAGTATATGCATTTAAGCATTCATTTTTGTTGTATCATGTGCAGATCATAGAGCCCACAGGATGTAAAATATACGATCCTCTCAAATAAAAACATGAAAAGTGTTGTTCCTGAAAGCAGGAAAACAACAGGAAAAAGAAAAAAGAAAAACAGAAAAAAGAAAAAATGATCCAGCTGGCCTATGCTTTCCTACCCTTCTTCTTCTCCACTCTTCGCCAACCTTCAGCGTTGGGAGTGGTATCAATAATGGTAAGTTGGTTTTCCATTGTATTCGTTTGTTGGTCTTTATCTGATTCCGATCCTTCGAAGCGGTGAGGTCGTTTGATTTCACTTACTTCCAGCTGAGATTCCTGTTGCTGTTCATGCCCCAAGTAAGTTTCCTGGGTCTTTTATTCCTATAAGTTTTCTTGTCCCCTTTGCTCACCTGTAGGTTCTGTCTTCAATTCCTCTTCTTCTAGCGGCTCAATATGCTACCAACCTTTGGGTTTTTTCTAATGTTTTTTATTTCCTTCGGGCTCCTTCCTAGCCAGTGGACAGGTGTAGTGGAGGTGCCCTATTTGGAAACATCCGTGGCATCTGAATGCCATGTTCTCATAATCAAGCGGTTGTGTCCACAGTGAATTATTAAAATTCAATGTGATGTGATCTAGTAGTCCTTGACTCAGGTCCACTTCTACAGATATTCTGGCATATGTGAAGATTCCCCGAGTAATCCTATCATCATCTGATATTAGGAACTTCCCCAAGGAATTCCCAATGTATATTAGAACTTTGTGATGCAAAAAATGAATAGGGAGGTTATGAAGCCGTACCCAAACTGTCATTGTTTAAACTACCATGGTATTTGCATCGAACTCTAGAAACTAGGGGTGATGAAAAGGCTAGCATTGCCCCAAAACCAAGGCCCCTGATTGATGATGTTATCTCGATCTTGTTTGGTGTTGAATCTGACTATGAAAAACCCTTTTTGGCATAGATAAATTTCACAGTTGGTTGACCAAGTGGAGAAGATCCATTGATGCAGTGCATCAGACTTTGGCCAGAACCCATTAAATTAGCAGATAACAACTTTTTGGGCTAAATCTGTGTATAGATTAGTTACCTCTGACAGAGATACTATGAGCATTGGAGCTTCTGGCTTCTATTCCACAATGTAGGGGCCTGGTAATTTTGGTGTTGGATCTAGTTTTTTTTGTATGTGTTCCTTTCCTTTGACTGCATCATGGAAGGAGCCTGAAGTTTTGGAGTTGGCTCCTTTGCATTCGCCTCTCAGTCTCAGATTTAGTATGATGGTTGAATCTTTGGTAACTCCATAGTCTTGAAGCGTGTGATTATCCTGCAGACTGTATCTTGCATATATCAAATTTTGGCATGTTGTTGGGGTTCCCAGGTTTATCTGGATCTCCTTTTTTAATTCCTCAATGCTCAACCTCTTACTGATCTGTATGCAATAATGTCTGCCTCCTATCGATCTGGTAAAAATTTTCATCAGATATTCCTCCATACCTAGTGGATCCACATTGTCTAGGCCTCGATCTGTTTGATATGTCTTCTCTGGATCAGGAATTTTCTCTGTAGGCCCAAGTGTACCCCAGGGTTTTGGGATTTGTTTGCGTTGTGATATCTCCAGATCTGGCTTATAGAACTCCTTTTTCAGAGGCCCTCTAAGGCCATGGAAGATTTGTTCGGATCCACCCCATTAATGATTCTCGCCTTCCATTCCATGACTTGAGCCCACTCCAGTCCAGAAGATGTGGGTGCAACAGGCCGTGCGTCCCATGACCAATCACGCGCATCCCCTTCCAGCGAGATAGCCACTCTCTTGTCTGGTTGATAAGAACCAGGGTCTAGCCTTATGGTAGATCTATGTACCACACCGTAAAAATCACCCCATTTCAAGAGGAAAGAGCATACCCTTGACTTGAATGGGGATCGATCTTCCGTAATGTATTCATTTTCTGGTTCTAGTCGGAGCCAAATTATTGATATAAACTCAGATTCAATTAACCCAATATTGATATCTTGTGGGGGCTTCGTGTTGTTCCATTATAGCCCCATTCTCTGGTTTGCAGTGCTACGACATCGTCGATTTCTATTCCAGAAACCCACATAAAAAGGAAAAAACCAGTAATCAACGCAGGATATTTGTCTGCAAAACTTTGCGATGGCTTCCCTATCCACGAAGGGACGACGATTTCGTCTTCATCAGTTGCTATTGCAGAGAAAAATGTCGAGGGCATAATATGTGAGTGTCTCAATGGCAAAGCCATCCCATTTAAGCCGATCAATGATTTACTAGCTAAACTCTCTGACTGAGGAACCACTACATGCAACAGAGCCGGCTGAGTTTCCATCTCTGATCTTCTTAGAAACCCCAACTTTAGCAAAGAATAAGAAACCCATACTCTCGACGACGCAATGAAAGCCAACGATAGTCGCGCGAATTCAAGCTTTGGGTTTAAGGAACCACTGAAAGTTTGGCAGATGGAAGAAAAACGAAGCGAAGCCATTGTCGTCGCAAAGATCCCTCTATAAAACCCTTGGGTCATCTGCTTTTCATGTCTTGCACTGCATTTCTGTCACTTTTTATGTTTCACTTTGTGTGAATATTGTCTACTTGATTTCAATGAGCACTTGGTGTCATTTTTATGTATATTAGCTTGTAGAAGCATTGTTTCAGTTTTCGTTCACATCTCACTGTTGTCGCATGCATGACACTATTTTTGCACTAATGGTCACCGTTGCAGTGACTCGCTTCACACACATACATGCGTTCCCATTTTTTGAATCTTGCACTTACCATTTGCATGCATGATCATTAACTCTTTTTTATACTCAGTATCACCATGCATTTAGACTTCTCATATTTTCAATTGCCCGTAGGCAGGTCTAGGCTGCCTTAGCCTAGACCTTGCCTTACCTAGCTAGCATTACACATTTTTGGAAGTGAAGACTCTGCTTCACTCCAGAAATTGTGCAATCTAGCCCATCACTGACCTCCAGGCTTGCATTGTGCAATTCTGGGAGGCAATGCCTTGTTAGCCCTAGAAATTGCGAAATGCAGTTTGCTGGTTTGCGTGTCACTGCTGACTGAAATTACGCATTGCGCAATTTCAGTCCTCAACAAGCGATGTTGGAATTTGCATTACACAGTTCCAGTAGTCATTCAGCCTCTTGAAACCTAGAAATGTTCCTTGCGCGGTTTTGGTAGTTAGTCTCCCAGTCTCCTAGGGGAAATTGCACAATCTTCATGAACAATCACAAAGGTAATGCTAGTCCTCCAGTTTGTTTTGGTTTTCGACTGACAGATTGCTTGTCATGAGTGTTGCTATGTCTCTAGGTATCATAGGTGTTCGTCTGCCTCTCAACAACATAGGTACAATGACTTCCAGGAGAGCAAAGTCAAGGACAATGTTCAAAGGACAACTGGGGTTGCAGTCGATCAAGTGTCTATGAACTTGCCTATCTATGAAGATGTCAAGTTGTTCATGGATAAGGATATCAAGATGAAATGGCAGAAACTTCATAACGAGCAGCACCATCAACAACAATATAAGGTAACACACGTGCATACAACAAATGCAAGAGGAAAAATGTTGACAATACAGAGGTGGAAGAAAGTTGCAAGCTCAAGAATATCCACTTGTGATGAAATCAACTTTGGAGATTGAGGCTATGAGGTGATGGCATGACAAGAGGATTGTGCAAAAGTAGAGAGAGAAATAGAGGAGGAGTTGCAAGTGTTGAAGCAACAACTCAAGGAAGAACAGAAGCTACATAGAAGAGAGAAGGATTTGCAGGAGTAATAGGTACAACAGGAGGCGCAACATCCCCATACTGATGAAACTGCGCCCATATAGGCTATAGATCCATTCAACAACTGACATGGAATAGATAGGGTGAGTAGTGTCTTCGATCGCATGCAAGGGTATTCAGGAGCATGGATGTCATTGTGCACACACATGCAATCCCACCCATTTGGCACACTCACTGAGGTGAAGACAAGAAGCAAGTTTGGCTAGAGCTGAACATGTATTTTAACAAGTTGATGTGCATGGTCACTAGCACACAATCGGAGATTATCACATACGCTATGCATCAGTATGTTGTTGGTCTAGCTACACTCAATACGGTGATACGGATGTTGTCAGACAAGTTGGATAAAGAAGCCATATCAGTGTACCCGGATGCAATGGAGGCAGGCATTCACTTTCAGTAGGATATCACCATTGAGTGCACGAACACCATCATGGACGACAAAGCTTGGCATCAGTTTGCCACCATCGATCATCACAAGGATGTCAAAGAGTTGGTATTACCACAACGGTCTGAGTGTTAGTGATAACTTGCATGGCTTGCTCAAGCCTATTTTGTCTCACGTGGGTACATGTGCAGATTGTATGTAACATCTTGTCAAGTGGAAGTTCAAGTGCCAATAGTTAAATGTAACATTCATAGAGTAGTTGAAGAGTCATGAGGGTAGGTGATCAGTCACAAAGGGGAATGTCAAGGGTCACCCCACCCTTTGCTATAAATAGTCTCTCATAACTCATTGTAGAGGATTTTTGTTAGCCAAGCTTCCAATAAGAGTATCTTAGAGAAATATTGGAGAGTATTGTAATGAGTCTTGGCTTCTCCACTGTGCAAATCTAGTATATTTCTTTGGAGGAGCAGGTGACAATGACTGTAATGTTCGTCTGTCAGAACTAGTGATTGGTCATGGTTGTATTGTATGACTGAAACTTTCACTTCTTAATATAACAGAGCCAACATGTTTCATGCATATGTCGTATTGTATTTCAGCTATCGTGTTTACTCTAAATGATATATTTATCTGTTTGCTTACGCATGCATGTATGGATTTCCTATATAAGTATGTATGAATCTTACTGAAATGTGTTGCTGGTTTAACCATCGCTTTGGATTGCTAGCTTACTTTCCTTCCATTTTGTGATGCGTCTTTGCTCGTGTGTTCCCTTCTTAACTTTGTGCTTTCACAGGTTTCCGAGGGGTGCACTCCCCTCACCCTCAGTGTGTTATAACCGCTCATGCACCTTCCTTAACTTGCTGCATATGTCACACCCTTGCTACCAACAGGGACATTTTACTTGCCTATGTGAGAAAATGTAGCCAAGGCGATACTGTATGACCCACTGCTGGGACTCCTACACCAAACGGTTTGAGGTCTAGTTGGGACTTCTTACTATGGAGATCCCCTGACATGTTGGCGGGTCCAACATCGTCAACAAGTTCTTTCAGGATATGTTCCATGAGGACTATTCTTATCTCAGACTCCCCAGCCCTCAAATAATGTCAGTCCTCCATGACTACTCTTCCATTGGATGCCCTATCTCATCCCCAAAGAGTATTGGATGCCAAATGTTTACCCAATCATCCATTATGTATTCCTAGGAGAAGACTAGAATGTCATGTCTATCTCTCCCTTTCAAATAGGGAGGCCATATTCCAATAAGGAATGTACTCATTCCTACCGAAAAGGAATGTGCCTAAGCTCCCTCTTGGCTTAGGAATTTCCAAGTTTCTTCCAAGTAAGAAAATTCTTTATAGGATCCCTCTTAACTAGGGACCTACAACAAATTCTCATGTGGAGCAACGAACTACCTGAAGAACTCCTTTCTTCTTCGATGTCATTAATTTCTTTTGTCATGGCGTCTTCATCTTTTGGGTCACCTTCATAGGGCACAGACCATCCATCACTTTCATCCATGAGTTAGTCATGTCCTCATCTCATCAGAAAGTGATCCATTAACTTTTTCATATGGCCTTTTCTTTATGTCATTCTACCTTAATTCCATATTTTCTAGAAGGATATTACATCCTTCAATATGGCCCTCTTGGAAGTCAACCACAAATCTTCCCTTAGGCAGTTCTACATAAGCCCATCCATAAATTAGTTCAAAAATAATAAATGAACACTTAAATCAAAATTACCTTCGTGATAGTCTTTCATCATGACATCTTCATGTAGGTATTAGCATCCTGCACGAAGATTGACACATCTCCCATAGATATCCATTTTCAAGGGTCTTCATCTTTTTCCGACTCCTATCAGAGTCTTCATATCTTTCGGAGAGATATTCTAGTCAACTCTTCTTGTTCTCAAATGTTAAATGCCTTCTACCCTTATTGCATATGTTAATGATCTCTTCCTTTCTTTTCACACGCTTCATTCCTAGGGGATTCTAGTAAAAGTTTCTCAATTGTAGTTAGCTTCCTCATGATTCATATGAGAACATATTATGTTGATTTCATCTAGTGTGACTTCTACCTTTCTGCAATATTGAGGAGGAGATCCCTTCTTAGCTTGATCATATTTCCCAAGATGAAAATAATGATCCATATTATCTACAACCATATGACATGTCTTTTCATAATATCTTATGTAAGCATACATACCTCATCTTTCCTTTTGGTCATCTAGACTTCCTGTAGCATCTTCATTTGAACGAAAGAACTTTATCCTTTCGACCTACTTTCCTGCTATGTCATTACACCATCTCTTGAATCCCATGAGTTGGAATTCCTAATGAAACTCTTGCTTCCTTTATAGATCAGTGAATCCTTTAATGAGGATTCCATCAGAGAAGCTTTGAGGATCTTTCATATCCTCACTCGACAGATGTTTCCTTATTGACTATTATATGATGATACTAGTCGATGATGACCTCTAATTCAATGAGGTTTCCAAGAGCTCCCATTCTTTGTAAATATAATTTCTTTCAGACATTTTTTCTGCTACTCATGTCATGAGCTCTTACTTCTAATGCTTATATCATGATGTTGTTTTCTAATCTGATGCATCCTATCTTATTTATATTTCTTTCTATCTATAAATTACAAGTGAAAAGTACCTCTTAGTGAAGAAGATCATCTCAGTCATAGTAGAGATATTTTTGCTTCTCCCTTCATAAGCTTCTTTGTCTCAAGTTCTTTCACTTCCTCGGTAATATGGGATTCTTCCCTCTTGTGATTAAGACAATCTCTTCTATAGTGCCAAATTTCTGACAACCATAACATCATTCCTTAGCCATGTTCTTCTTTATTTTATTTGGAGGATCAAACTTTCCAAATTTTCCCTTTCTTCTTGTCATTGATTGATCCCTTCTATCTAAGCTTTTGTTAATTTATTTTCTTCAACTTGTCTTCTTATGCCTTGCAAAGAGACCATAATTTTATGAATGGGATAGCTTGTCTTCAGTAGTAGGTATGAGGTTACCTTGCTCATCAGTAAATGCATTTAGACTAATAGAGATTATCTATTATCTTGTTATCATATACCATCTCTCCTAGACCCTGCACTTGACGTTTTATTTGAGATGCCTTTGAGAGACATGACGATATCCTTTCATCCTTTGACACCTTCAATTTATATAGATCAAATCTAAGATATATGATCTTTTCTATTGTTCTTTTCGAGAAAAGATATCCTATCTTGTCATATATTTCTTTAGATGTCTCCAACTTGGCTATATAGGAAATGAGAGGATCTTTGATAGATTCCTTAAGAATATTTTGAGCCTTGAGATCCATTTCCATGTATTCAGATAATGCTTGTTCTTCAGATGGCTTGGAGACCTTTCCATGAACATGATCAATGACTTCATTTACTTCGAGGACTATATCTATCCTTCTTTTCCATGCAAGGAAGTTTGATATCCCAACCAACTTCTGGTTCTCCTTAAAACATGAATTCATTTTTACTAGAATAAAGAAAATATACTTACTTGTGAAGATAGAATCTTCAACTTTATAATGATGTTTCTTTATATGATCTTTTCTTCAAGTAGAGAGAAGATTTCCTTTCGATCCAACCTTCCTTAGATTTGAAGAGCTTCCACTTCTTTGTATGAGTGATGATATCTAGAGTGATTTTAGGGTTTTGGTCTTTTTTCCTGCTTCCTTCTTGTAGATGATTTTAAGACTCTTGTTGATGTAGATTTCTTCGATCTAGGGTTTTGAATATCTTTCCCTTGGTAGCCCTTGGATTTTCTATGATACTTATTTGAAGATTGATTTTTCATGTGTCTACTTGCTTGAATGCCCCTTCTTGAATTTAGAACATGGCTCTGATACCATGTTGAGAAATCTATGAAATGGATAGTTAAAACATTTCTCTGCTTGATAATTGCATGTGATGCTCTTTTACTTCTTAGCTTATAGTCTTTTCTTCGTTATGTTATTATTATGTTTTCTACATCAAGACAATTACTAATATGCACAATAAAAGACAAGTGACACAATTTGTACACTTGTCAGCCAAGGCCAAAATGTCTCACATCTTGAGAGGAAAACCCGATCAAAATTCTTCTTCTAGATATTCAATTGATGAGTACCAAGACCATGACACAGAACTTTGACTCTAGTATCCTACCAAGAACCATGCCACTATCCTTGATGCTCCGCCTCTTCCCTTCAACTTCTTTTCTTGATCTGGAACTACTCTCCTCCGCTCCTTCTAGAGAAAATCGGTTTCTATGATTTCAATCTCGGTCTCTAGATGTCTATCTTGGTTACTAACTATCCAAAAGAATCCTTCCTTCACTGTCCTAGAGAAACCTCCTTCACTACCCCAGAAGAAACTTCTTCTTCATTTCCCTAAAAGAAACTCTTCTTCACTGCCCCAGAAGAAACTCTTCTTCATTGATCCAGAAGAAAATATTCTTTGTTGATCCAAAAGAAACATTCTTCATTATTCCCAGAAGAAATGTATCTTCATTATGCCTGAAAGAAACCTATCCTCACTTTCCCTTCTTCACTTCTTCTTCGCACTTCTCGTGTCCCCTTCTTCGCACTTTTGTTTCCCTTCTACTTCACACTTATGCTTGTCGAGATCAAGTCAAGTTTCTTGTCCTAAGTGAGGTCAAGTGTGGTTTATATATACACCTCATCATATGTCTTTTAGGCTAACATGATAGTTGGAGGTTAGGCCTACTTCTTCTCGCATGTTTTTCCATCATTGTAAGTCGACTTGAAGAGGATAAGTGACAAGTCCTTGGAGGATATTTTACATAGACAATATTGACCTTTTACAATGTGTAACATGACTTCATTACATGACAATGAATCTATCATTTTATGACTAGATGACAAATAAATCCTAAAAACTCTCAATGGGAGTCTTGACTCAAAAATAAAATCTGTTGCTCATGAAACCCATGAAGAAAGTCAACACAATAATTTTATTTTTCTTCTTTACATCTCATTACATAAAATCATAATTACATGTAATTATGAAGACCAAACCTAGTTACACTTTTCAACATGTATAAACTCAAAGGTATTTCCTCAACTATAATTTTTGTTTCTCTTCGTGATAAAGGTATATTCATTCATTCTAATAAATACACTTTACATTACTAACAAGTGTTATATCTAGGACCTTTGAATCATAGAGATTCTTGTTTGGGAGATTAATCATTAGATTGAATCTACCCTCATTAAAATAATTATGTTTTTCGAACCCTAATAGGCTCCCTATAAAATCCTAACCTAAGGGTATGTCAATACTAATGTGAAAAACCCTAGTCTACTTAGGGTTACTGATGAAATCTAGAAAATACTATTCGTTTGATGTTTGGGGTTTGATGATAATATCATATTTGGAGTCTTAGTATTGTTATGGAAACCCTAGTCCTTTACGGTTGGATGGTAATGTGCTCCTAGATCTTGAGGTTTTGGTAAATTAGGGTTTATGAGAAAAACCCTTATATATCAAGAGTAAGCTTCTAGGAATGAAACCCTAGGTGTATGTTTGTATGTCTGATTAAAACCCTAGTCCAATCAAGATCGCTATATGTTCGACTTTAAATGTATTAATATTTGCGTCTTGGGTTTACCTAATGGATATTATTGTGATACACTTGTGCATGATTATGAAATCCTAGATATATGTGCTAACCTATTTGTTGATAAGTTCTATGGCTTGTAACTAAGACCTAGTAGAAGTCTGATATTTTAGGATATGATGATGATCATAAAATTTAGGGTTGACAACAAACCCTAGTAGGATTTGGTCATTTAGTTGAAACCTTAGATTGTGTTGTGATTGGTTTTGATTGTTGACATCTAGGGTTTGCATTAAATCCTAGCAGAAGTCTAACATATGAATTCTAAAGTTGTTAGATGCATTATAAGTGTTCTTGTTTGAATTGCTTCCAGGGTTTTCAATATATTACATTAAAGTATATCATATCTCTAGAAGAAGTATTGAGACCCTGGATATAATGAAGATTGTTATCCTGGTTTATTTGCTCGAAGTCTTGATGATGAAGTTTAGGGTTTATGACAAAACCCTAGAAAGAAATTGAAGTATAAAAGTATGTGTCTCTTGTTAACTATGAACCTAACTAAGTTTAGGTATTTAATGTCTAAAGTCCAATGATTCCATTATTATATGATTTTGATATAGTTAACGTCATGCTTTTATATATGTATTTAGTTATACTTGTTGTCTAAGTTGTGGAGGTACATAATCTTCCAAAGGATGAAGATGTTTGTAAGTAAAGTTGATTTAATTGTTAAGCATGATGAAGGAAGTTACATGAATGATGATGATTCTCTGATGTCATAGAAAGAATTTGATCTCCCTAAGCTAAGAGGGAGCCCAGATAAAGGAAAGAATATAACTCCCAAAGTCGAGAGGGAGGGTATATTATAGTCATGATGGATACCTTGAATAAATTGGAGAATGCATATTGAGGTGTTTTTGGAAGAAGGAAAGAAGGACTTGGTTGCTGCATGTGAAGTAGGAAAGGAATTTGAATGATTGAAGAAATCGTTGTCAATATTTCTTTGAGAAGCCTCTAAGTCCTACTGTGATAAATTATGAAGTAGCATCAATATGTTTGAATACCCCAAAGGTTTGTGTTTACCCATGAGTATTTGAAAGTTTTTATTGATTGGGGTTGTGACTGTTAAGGTAAATCTATTGAAGTTTTTGAAAATCATGCTTGAGGTTAGAGAGATTTGATGTGTTGAGGCATTGGTGTGTAAAATTCATGGGAGGACATCTAGACGACATATGCGTTGATGTCTAGTTCCCGAAGTAGTAGGGAGGGTGGTGTTGGTCATAGAGCTCTGACCTTGCATTACACACCTATTTACCTGGGTTTATGGTTAGAAAGTAAGCCTAATGGTACCTAGAAAGGATGAAATCTTTAATCCATATTAATCCCACTCGGATAGATTTCCCTGGTTAAGAATATAGTCCGTGGCACTGTAAGTGCCTAAACTCTTTATGGTCCATATGCTTTGAGATATTCCACGTACTTGTATGTGTTGGAAATAATAATGAGAGGGGGGGGTGAATCAGTATTAGCAATTTAACAATTTTTCATTTCCATAAACCAATTGATATACACTACTTCTGTTAATTAAAGCTGTGTATCTACTCAACTGTGTTTAGAGAAAACCGCGTATATCTTGTAGACTTCTAATTTAGTTAGATGATATTAATCTGTGTATCAGAACCATAAAATAGTAATCAAGTGCAGTAAACAGTACAGTCAATCACACACATGAACAAAAGATATAAGGTGGAAACCCAATGTGGGTGAAAACCACCTGCTGCAATTCATCTCTATCTTCTTTTAATAAGAAACTTATTTTTACAATATTTCTATATTGGCGCAGTCTTATACTAGTTTGCAGGCTTCTACCTACAGAAGGCTACAACCTTCTCTCGTTCTCCAACTTCTCCTGGAAGGGAGATACAACCCCCTTAGCTCTTGTACTAGCTGATGTACTAGTACATAGGTGCTGACCTACAAAAGGCTACAACCTTCTCTTTTCTTCCAAGGACCACGTTTCATAAATTTTCAGACTGGATCCATCAATCAAACATCAAATATATCTGCATCAACCAATCTCTCCTTTGCTCCAACCAAAAATTGAATCAAACACTCACTTCGCTGAAAGCTATAACCAGAATACAGTAACAGTAACCAGAAACCAATCTTGAACCTAGAACACTGCAGCAATAAACAAAAGTAGCTAAAACATATTTTATGAGATGTACACTACTTCAATATGTAGAACTTGCATGCATACGTTGCTATATTAAGGCAAACCTACGTATACGCCATTTTGAATTATCGAACCAGCGTGTATACACGCCTTTTCTATGTTGAACCTGCGTATAGATCTATAAAAGATAATTTACCCTTTTCAATTATTCAGACATCAGTTATACCCAGATCATCAGATTTGTAGATCAAGTCATGCGCCAAATATAACAGATCAAAATAACACAAAGATACTTCTCTTCAAGCCTTGAGATCTTGACCCATCAATAGAACTTATCCTTCTTCTAGTGCTCGGGTTCCTCCTTGATTCAGATCCAGCTACGCACCATAACCCAATGACCAGTATTCTATATCTTCCTCTTCATAAGATATTCAATCCTTGAGTGCCTTTGCCTAATGATCTCCTTCCTCTTTTATAGTCTTAGGCCTTACTCAATACCATGGTCCAAAACCACTTAGAACCAATACCTGGGTCCAAATACCTGGGTTCAACACTTTGAACAAGATACCATCGTCCAAAACCATAGGTCCAAATACTAAGGACCAAAACACAAGATTTCCAATCTGTACATGCTTTTCTATGCATGAAAGTGCATGTATACGCATACATGCCTTTTGTTCTGTGAATCTGCGTGTATACACAGCTTGGTCGACGGGAACCTGTGTATACCTCCTTTTTCTTTATTCTGAGAGCCTGTGAGCCTGAACTGTCATCTGAGTGATTTGTTGAGTGAGTTGCCATCAAGGACATGAGTTGCCATCAAGGAAAACAATGCCAACAATCTCCACCTTTGGACTTGATGGCAACCCCAAGTCACTCTTCCCCTTTGTCATCAAGGGAAAAGGGTTATGCTCCCCCTGATTACATGCTGAAATCTCTGCTTTACTGTGTTGTCCATGCTCTCCCTAATTGTAGGCAAGGTCTACAAAAAGATGTTTTACAAGAAAGAACATGACTCTATACATCATAAATGACCTTCCTATCACCAAAGACTCATACATACATCCATCTCCCAACCAAGTGGGGATATACCAAAATTGAATCATCCACCCAACCACGTGGGGATATATGTTAGGTCCCTATAATACTAGTGATTACCCCATTACTATTGTAGTTGTATCCCTTATTAATATTGTTGTGCCCCTATTGTCCCCATATTTTTATTAATGTGCCCCATAGAATCCCTCTATTGTTATTTTTGTGTCTTTATTTTATTATTGTTAGGTCAGCTGGGTTATATTGTGACTCCTTAGACTCCTATATAGAGAAAGGAGGTTTTGTCATTTGAATCATCGAAGAATTGTTCATTTATGTAATGTAAAGGAGGTTGCCCCCTCAAAGAGGCAGAATTCTAAGGCGTTCAACTATCTTTTCTATCTTTTTGTGAGCTAGTTTCATAACACCAGCACACCATCCCACACGATTATACATATACAGAAATAAAAAAATGACTCCCACACTAAAAGAGCATTAGAAATATCGAGAATTCATCTAAGAAAGGATTTCCTCGGCCTTTTTGAAGAAACACCTACAGGAGATAGTGAGCATTTTGTAGTGCAGAGGAACCTACAGAATCCTACAGGAAAACCTATAGGATCCTACAAGAAGACCTATAGGATAAAAAGTAGACATCTATAGGATTACCAGTGGGCATTAAGGGAGGAGAGACGAAAGGTTGTCCTCATCAGATAGTAACCAGTGAGGTAAAAGTTGTAGCTTCCAATATTTTCCAATTAAAAAAAATAAGAAAAATCCTTCATTTTGTTAAGGAAGTTGCAGTCTAGGAGAATTATATTGTAGAGTTATCATTTAAATATCTCATCCACTAGAATTCTTGAATTATATCCATACAAGCCTCCACAATTACTAGGGCAAGATGACAGGGGGTTTCAACTAGAGGGAACCCAAAAAATAGTAAGAATTCATCAACACCCTGCTATAGTATAAATTTTCACAAGGCACAATTGGATGTGTTTCTTTGAAAGAATGAGAGGATACGATGATGAAGTGTCCAGACGCTTTTCTCTCTCACTTATACCCCTCACTAGGATCCATGCCACTATTGTGGTGAGAGGCCTATTAGTAGAAGTCAACCCTGAAGTTATAAGAATAATCACCACACTCCCTTTAGGGTTACCTTGGAGAAAGGAAGATAAGGGAAAAAACACCCTTGCAGAGAAGAAATTCTCTCTGGAAAGGGGGGAGGCAATGGAGGAAACAAATGGGGTCAGAAGAGAAAAACTTCCATACCCTTGGAATGAAGTTAGCTACCACCTCATTAAATATATATTGTGTGAAGGGAAATAGAGTGTGGTGTATGGATACCAATTGAGACTCCCCCAAGAACTCAGATTTGAAGTAGACACACCTCCTCAAAATAGGTTAAGTATACCGCAATTTCTTCTGCAATCACTGATGGATATGAGCGTCAATGTGAAGGGGGGGAAACATCAACAACTAGCCCATCATGGGTTGATCAAACTAATCATAGAAGATTCGGTACAAAACCTAAGACTCTCTATTACATGGACAACATCCAGAGACATGCAAGAAAAGGGAGCAATTCAAGCTCTTGAATATGACAAAAGCCCCAATTCTAGTGAGAAGGATGAAGAAACAAATGGATAAAATGAAGAGGAAACAGAGGAGGAAAAAGGGGAATAAAAGGAAGAGGAAAATGAAGAAGAGACAAGAGAAGAAATGAAAGAGGAGAGAGATGAGCAGACTAAGGAACTAGAGGAAGAAGAGAAAGAGAGAGGCAATGATGAGAAGGAGAATGGGAAAGAGGAGATAGAACAAAAGAAAGAACATATGTCTACAGTTCGAGGCACATAAAGGGAAGAATCACCAAAGGTATCTCTAGAACCCAGAGAGAAGGAGGTAGTAGCTTCTCTTACTGCCCTAGGTACACCTATCAAGTCAAAAGGAAAAAGACAAAGACAAACCCCACTGTACTCTAGGAAAATAAAGAGTAGAAGAATTAGGAAAGCAAGACCTCAAACACCCACCAAAACTCCTATTGTTATTGAAGACTCACCAAAGCAGTAAGAAAATATAGCTCCTCTTTAGAAAAATCAAGGAGAAGGATCATCAGGACAAGCCTCTGCCAAATCTCCCATCACATGTGTTAGGAGGCCTATCAGAAGTTCTTCCTCATCAGAGGAAAAGGTATCCTACAAGATACACAGAAAGACCTATAGGAAACAGAGGCCATCCTATAGGAAACTTTGTTAAACCTACAGGAAACTCAGAAAATGGACTAAGAGGTTATCACTCAGCAAGAAATAAAGAAGGAAGACCTAGACCTCAAAGAGCCTAGTCCACAACCCAACCTTAGCTCTTACTATAGGTTCATTGAATGGGGTAGGGTTATCCCACAAAGCTTTGTCATTCCCTTATTCTTTTAACTTGAGAAATAAAGGGGAAGGACACATAGGTGGATTCAAATTGCCAAATCAAAAGGAATGGATGATGTAGGCCACACGGAGGAAAAATTGAAGGAGATGGAGAGAGAATTAAGTGGCATAAGGGGCAGAGAGGCAATGATGAAAGCTCAATTAGAAGCAGAGAATGTATGGCTAATAGGACAATCACAGGAAAGGGAAAGCTAGTTGGCAGCTATGGCCAGTTTATCCTTAGAGGAAATCTAGTGTAGGGTGCAAACAAAGTCTTATGCCTTGTATCTCAAGGAACAATGGCTACAATTCCAAATTAAGACTTTAGCATAGAGAGGCACTATGCCCTTCCAAGACTATAGGAAATTCATTGATCTCTGTGATCAAAGCACCTTGAAAGATAGAGAAAAAATGTCTGAGTTTTACCTACATAACATGGCCTTGATAGATTGGAATGTGTGGGACCCAAATTCAAAACTAGGGAACTTCCAATTAATGGCTTTAGCATCATGGATGAATCATGAGGAGGCAAGAGTTGCATAAATGAAAAAGGTAATGGAAAGAGAAGAGACATAACCCCTCAAGATAAGAGGTGAGCAATCTAATCCAATGGATTTCATCAACATCCACAACGTAATTGCAAATGATCCTAAGCTTGCACCTAGGTACCTTGCTGCATAAGAGCAAGCAATCACACACTTTGAAGACATGTTCAGATTGCTAGAAGATGACAACATGCAAGATTGCAAAAGGAGATGGAACACCTTGTCTTACAGACTAAAAATCATGGAATACCATTCTCCCTAGAGGATGAGAGAGGCACTAAACATAACATCCATGTACAAGCAATCTCTAGAAAGACTCCAAGTCAATTAGATTGGCTTGAGACTCAGTCCACCACTGCTCTTAGTAATGTTGGAAGGAAGGAAAGTAGAAGAAGAAAGAAAGCAGTGGGAAGAAATAGAGAGGAAGGAAGAATTGTATGCCAGGTAGGCCACCAGAGCAATGAACGATATGGATATAGATTAAGCTGCTTAGAGGATGAGAAACACCTTCATGAGAGGGGTGATTATGAGCCTCATCATTGGGTAACTATATGGACCTTAATAAAACTCCAAGCTTATTAAAATCATCTCTTCTCATAATTCCTAACACATTTTAATTATATTTCACTTAATGAGATCAGTAAAAGAAAGATGTTATGTCTAGTGGTCTAATGTGCATTGATTGCAGGTTTTTGAGAGAAAATCATGGCAATTTCAGCTAAATAAGGGCAGAAACGTGAATGAGACAAGGAGGAGAGATTATAGGAGATAAAATCTCCTCATTTAATCCTCACTCATTCGAATATTACTCAATCAAATCACACTAGCTTGTAGTTGCAAGCAACCAAGTCATGGAGATCATGTGCAGCAGAGCCAGTGACAGTTAAGAGCCATCTCATCATGAGTTTGGGAGCCAAGAATCCCTAGATTTAAGGAAGTCATTGGAGACTTTAGTTGTATAAATAAGGAGGCCTAAAACCTCATTAGGAATCAGATTTTTTATGTAAGAGCACTAAGCATTTTCGAGTTCAAGTTTTTTGGAAAAACATTGTTATGTGAATTTTCTGATATGAAAATGAGCATTTCCTTGATCCAACACTAAGTTGACTCGGAGTTATAAAGCTCTTGGGTTAGGACCCAACCCTAACAACATAGGCTCCTCTTCTTGTACTTGTATGTTTAGGTTATTTCATAGATTAAGCGTTGAATTGATTTTAGCATTGTTTTGCTGCAGCAACGGTGAATTTGATTAGTTTGCTTCCATTTCTGCATTGCTTTAACAATAGATTTAGAGAGATAAAGGAATACCAAAAAGTTTTATAGTAGGTGGATTTGGCCCAACTCCTCCCTTCAGTGCCATGGTTTGACGAAAAACTCCTATTTAACCCCAAAAAGGCAAAATTTTGCTTTCTTATGGAATTTAGGGTTTTCTGCTACTTAGGCCAGCATCTTTTTAGTTTTCAAGAATAGGTTTCAATTTCCATTTCTGATATCTTCAACTTCTTATTAGATCTCATGGTGTTTCACAATATTATACAAGTATTTCCATGCATGAATTAGGCAACTAAATAATGAAATTATGTTTCCTTAAGTTGATTTGAAATCTTCCTTGTTTGATACGATTCATGGATAAATTCTAGTAATGTATGTATTGCAGGAGTTTCAATAGTGCAGGAAGATCTCTTGCCAGCAACCCTGACCTAACTTCATCCATCCATGATCTCCAAAAGCCACAAAGTCCATCAACCAATTCATCATTCCATAAGAACAACTTTCCATGTTTGTTGAGAAAATCCAACCATCTTACAAACTTCTGTTTGAGATCTGAGGAAGTCCTAGCCACCCCCTTGCCTTGTTTCTTCCATCGTTAACCTTTCTTAAGCCCTATACCAAATTCCAAGTCACCCCTATTTCTCTCAGCTGGATCATGTAGGAATACAAGGGATAATGTAGGAGCGTTAAGACATCTTGTAGGAAGCATTAGGACATCCTCTAGGATGACCATGTAGGAATACAAGGGATGATGTACGAGCATTAGGACATCTTGTAGGAAGCATTAGGAAATCCTCTAGGATGACCTGTAGCGGCCTGTTTTGAGGCTGATTTGTTGAAAAGGAATCCAAGAAGATAGGAGAAGACCCATACTTGCCTACCAAGCCATATGACCTTCTATCACCATATCTAATCCACCTGCCACATCACCAAGAATATTTAGCATTCACATTTTCCCAAAAAATGTTAAAAAGGAAAAAAGAGGTATTGTGTTCATTCATGTGCATAGCAATAGAATGTTTGGTTATTTCAGATTGCATCCCTAGGACAATTAGGATTACACAAATGTTAGCTTAGAAATCTTCTGAGGTAATATCTATTAGCAATTAGTTAGATTAGTGGTGTGTTTAAAGCATTGATTTTAGTCTTTCCTTACTATAGTAGACAATATTTCAATTCTGCCAATTAGTGCAAAATTCCATTTTCTTCATTGGTAATGAAACTCATTCTGAATCAATAGAAGGCTGGTTTGAGATACCATAGTGGTCTATTGTCAACTCAACAATGAAAAATAGTGGACCCATCACATCTACTTGTCTATACAACACTATTACCTCCATGTTTGTATGAACCCCAGGTTGATAAAACAAAGTTGGTAGCCTCAGGAGTTGCAACATTGTTGTTGCAATACTAGTGCTCATCATGGTTCAAAACAAAAGGAGAATTAGGAAGGTTCCAAGGAAGGGAAGAATACGTGAAAAGTAGGAAATGACAAGAAAACAATAGCCATTGCACAATAATGAAATCATCCTAGAAATAATTTCAATAATTATAATTCTAATGACTACATAATGAAGAAGTGATAAAATTCACATACATAGCTAAAGCTGAAGGCAAGAAGGCTATTAAGAAAAATAATTTTATCTCCATATATTTAAGGAATCAAGTGGAAAATAACTCCAATGTATACGATAATACTTTCTATATGTTAGTGTAGAAAGAGATGAATCTGAGTATCCTTTATTATTAGGAAGAGAAGGAGATAACCAAGCTCTTCCACATTAAGAGACGTGTCAGCAAAAAAACCTACTCTTAAAGTAGTTGATCTAGTCAAGAAACTTGGATTGGGGGTTTGAGATCATCATAACCCATATCCTTTGGGATGGGTAAATAAGGATGTAGAAATTAAGGCAAAAAATAGTGTTGGGAAAAATTTGTTATTAGTGTTGATTTTATAGATGAAGTAGAATTGGATGTTGTTCCACTTGATGTATGTGGAGATAAATTTGGGAGAAACTACAATTATATATGAAATATAATCTTGATGTAGAGAGCGAACCAATATTTCCTCATCAAGGATGAGAAATAATTAATGATTAATGCACACATAGTCAACTCTGAGATTTCATTGCTAAGAGCCAACTAAGCCAAGAAAATGGCTAGTTCTAAAAAAAAATATAGTTTACTATCTTTAAGTGAAAATAAATCTAATGAGGAGTTAATAAGGGAAAACAAGTCCCTAGAATGGTATACTAAAGAAGAAATGAAACCACTAGAAGGGTTTCTACATGTATATAAATGAGTGTTCTAGGAGCGTAAACGAATACAACCCAAGAGGAAATTGGAGCACAAAATCATTTTTTTCTAGACTCTCCGCTATATAATATTGGGTTGTTTAAACAATTTTCTTTGGAGGAAAGAAAAATAATGAGGTAATTATAGTAGCTATTGGATCAAGGTGTGATTTGACAAAATACCTCACCTTCTTAGTCACCCATCATAATTATTCCAAAGAAGGATCAAAACTCACAAATTTGCATCTGTTAAAGAGAACAAGAAAGGATTATGCTCAAGAACAAGTACCTATTTCCTGGGATTGACGATTTATTCGATAATTGCAACAATATAAATTATTCACTAAGATATATTAAAAACCAAGGTATCACCAGGTTCAAGCCAACGAAGTAGAAAATTGGAAGAGTGCTTTCAAACCCAAACAAGGTTTCTATGAATGGTTAGTGATGTCATTTGGCCTATGCTATCCACCAATTATGTTCATGAGATTAATGGATGATGTACCATGCCCTTATCTATATTCATTTGATATTGTTTATCTAGATGATAAACTAGTTTACATTGCTACTTGGGAGGAGTGCATGTCACACTTAATGGATGTGTTAGAGACTTTGAACAATATCCAATTTCTTGGGAAGACAAGTACTCAAAGAAAACCCAAATGCTTACCCACATCAATAGGCTGAGAAAACCAATGCCCCTGTTTGCAATAACCAAAACTCAATCTCAAACAATCCCAAAGTTATACCCACCAACACATCAAATGGTTCATTCATGTACATAAAAAAACAATCCTTCTACTTATGTAGGAGAAAGTGATAAATGGACTCATAAAAGTTATCTTATCTATGAAGAAAACTTAACAGTCTCCAAGGAAGAAGATATATAACAATCATCTCCTCCTTCCTTCTAGTTTGCCATGTTACCCTTACCAAGAGAAAGCTTAAAAATGCTGCCAATTTTAGATTATATCTCTTCTGTAGGTATTTATGATCTAAGTGGCCTACTTTTTGCAATTATAGCATACATAATTCTTTTTGGGGGGTCGTCATTTCTTGAAATATGGAATCCTTTTATGAAACTGTTTTTTTCTTATACTGCCAAATCTATCCAGGAGAAATCTAGATCTCAAACTATAGTATTTATCCTTTTTCTTGCATTGATAGATATTTTTTATAGTTTGGTAGCCACGATTATGAGCACCACATCACCATTTTGGCATATTTCCTACATTTTTGGACACAGATGATGTGAAAATATTTTCAAATCTTTTGAAATCTTCTTTTACTCTTTTGGCTAGACAACATTCTTGGATTACTATTCTGATGGGGTGGTTTTCCATTGCTATGGACATGCCTTCTAGGATAATGACATTGTCTTTAAATTTTTTTCTCTACTGCATCTCGAAGTGACCCTAAAAAGCTTCTAATGTAATACTTTATATATGCAAGATCATTCACTTTTCGTGAGCCTATTATTAAATTTTGCGTATAACAAAAATACTAATCATGATAAACGAGATTATAAAGCCTTTGGGTCATATTTAAGGATGCAAGATGGCCATGCTTTGTATCTATCTCAAGGCCATGAAATTGTGCATTCAAGACTTGTATTATTACTTCATCTGATTTGGTACCATTCATCATTTCATCCTTAGTCCTCTATGGCAACCAACACCACGTAAAACCATTTACCAATTTTATATCCATATATTTTGGGGTGATCATTGCGTCTTCTGCGTTTCTAGTAGTGACACAATCTTTTGATGGTGTTTGTAATGTTGGGTTAGCGTCTACGAGCCTCATTGTCCATTTGATGGTTAAGGGTGGTTACTTATCTTCAAAGCCTTTGTTTTGTTTCATTTCTAGTAACTATTTTTTTGAAGTATTAATGTGCTAGTTGTAGGTATTTTCCTTTCTCATCCCTCTCAATGAAATTTCTTCTACTTCAAAGTTTAACAAAGTAATTTAATGTTACCTAGCTCTCCTCTTAAACATTTCACTCATGCTTCCTAATTCGAGCATTCATCTTTTGCAATTTTGTTTCTTTTTCCATTCAATTCGTAATTGTGAGAAATGCAATTTCAACATCAATTTCCTTTTCAACATTGATATCTTTGTCTATTTTGAAAGAGTGTTTTCTTCTTTCCTCATCTTATAAAAGACTATTTCATACTTAAGTACCTAATATGACCTCATTCTTTGGGTCTATTTTTCCTTATATTTGCTTCCTATATTGCACTTAAAAACGCATATGAGTGTTGTTTTCCAATACAACCAACTATTACGGATTATAAATTTATACACACTTTTTTCTGAGGCTCAACCATGAAAGTTATCGTTTGCTTAGAGCAACATCTTCCATCATTATAACTAATAATCACCCTGTTATATTTTATACAACAGTGCGAAAAGAAATATATTTTCTAATTTAATATATGATGTGACAGCTCATACATGACCTCGGCTGGTCCCGGATTTCTAGATGAACATTGAAAAATTGACAAATATTGATGCCTTAGTTAAGAGTATCACATTAATTTCTAGAAAGGGCGCATTGCTCAATGTTATATCTTCTTCTCCACTCATTGTTACATCTCTTTTTATAGAGGAAAAAGGATCACACTAATATTTCATTTCGATAATAAGAAAATCCACGTCGAATGAAAGGGGATAGCGTGGTCAAGACGATGGATTGCTGAAGGGATATGCACTCTACAATTTGGATGTATGTCTAAATCATATAAGAACATAAATCTGAATGCAACTTTCTCTTTGTATTCACAACATATATCTGAATTCAACTTTCTCTTTGTATTCACAACATATATCTGAATGCAACTTTCTGTTTGTAATCACAATATTGATTAAGTTATTCTTATAAGCATCGTCGTTTAGTCTAAAAACACATGAAGGTTCGGTTTAAAAACACATGAAGGTTGAACAATGAGCAGTACTCGTTTTTTAAAATAAACTAACCACTAATTTTCGGCCAACAAAACATCAATATATGTTATGTTTTTAATCAAACTTCATCACAATTATTCGGCCCACAAAGCATCGAGAATTAAGTCATGTTTTTCAACTACGAAATAACTAAATTAATTCTCAACAGAAACCAGACAAGAGACACATGCATGACTTTTAACTTGCTTATTATGTAAGCTAAGAAATTGAATAAATATCCCTCGTATCCGCATCGCATTGCCATTGTTTAATCAGACATCATGAGTATATCGATATAATATTTTTGAACATGCCTCCCGCTATTTCATACGTAGCATCTACTCAAATGATCTATTCAACCTAGGATTCAGCTATAAGAGCCGCACACTTTATATTAAAAAACTGCGTGAAAAAGTTGGCAGCCAGAAAATAATATGTTAGAACATGCATCCCTCTATTTCATACAAAGCACCTACTCAAATGATCTGCAAAAGCCCTCAAATCATCTGCCAAACCTACGTAGTAGGATTCGATTTAAAATGGGGTAGCCATATGCGTCATTAATGCCGTAACTCTGGCCGAACCTTCGGGCCAAGGCACGAGTCTATTTCACGCTTAAAACTGTATTGTAGGTGTTCGCTGTTTTGGAGGTTTTAGGGTTATACTTTTGGATAAAAAAAATTCTGAAATTTGATAGGAAACCGTTGAAATAAATTTGATTTGTGGAATTTTTTAACTGGCCAAATTATGTCAATTTGTTATTCTTTTTAATATTTTCAAAACAAAAATATTCCACCATTGGATTAAAAATTCATCTATTTTTTACGTGCTTATAATTAAATTGATGATATTTTTTCAAAATTTATTTATTTTAATAATAAATTACATTTTTTTAATATTCAATTGAATATCAGTTTATATATGATTATTAAAATCAGAATATTTAAAAAAGAAAACAAGCTATTGCATAATTAGAAAGATTAAAAGTTATATCTTATAATAAATAGTAAAAAAAAATTTTAAATAAATATAATGGTAAGTAAATAAATTTTAAATAAATATAATGGTAAAAGGTGTGATTTTTTTTTTTTAATAATAAAAATAGATTTAGCAGCATAAAACACTCTGCACCTAAAACCATAAAACACTCTGCACCTGCACCTAAAATCATAAAACTGGATAATTGTAACTTAAATTTCCAAAACATATTATTAAATTTAACAAAAGCTATAAAAAAAATTCCATCATTTTCCACACAAATTTACAACTTAACACAATCTAACCTAAAATTATTTCCCCAATTGCAACCAAAAGTTCCCAAACTTATGATAGCTGTACAACCCCCTTTCAAGAGTTCCTACGGTGAATGACGCTTAGAGTTGATGCAAGGACATAGCGACGACGGAGACGACCTCCCATGTGATTCTGACGGAAACAGCGAACGGCTAAGAGAAATAATTTGGACGGGACGGGCCCTGCCTGCTCCCCACATTCAGATGCATATGGGTAGTCTTTTGTCTTTAAAGCCCGGGTGAAGCTGAGCACATGTCTGTGCAGCTCTGTCTCCATCTCTTAGGGAAACATCAGAAATTTAGTTTGGAAATTTGCTGAGCTGCTTATCATATGGAGCGGCGTTCTGGAGGTGGGAAATGGGCACCATGGAGGGCCGATTTCCAACAGAAATATTTGAGCCGGCTCCTCTCGCTGCTACGCCGTAGAAAAATCGATCAACGCTCGACCAGGCTCTCCGCTCGAATTCGAGCAGTGAAATTGGCCGCAGATCTGTCGCTGGCCATGACGGTGAGGAGTCGAACTGCCTGGCGCCGGGCCATTCTCGGCAAATACCATTTTAGGTTTAACAAGTCTCGCTGCCAACGTCGAAGAGTTAAATCCAGACGAAATCCAAGGGGAACAAGGAGATCTGTGTCTGGCAATGGCAGACCCTGCGCAACGGCGGTCGCTTGCGATAATGCCTACAAACAACTTCCCGGAGAGGAATACGGGCTGATGGGGACGACAGGCATATGGTCATGTGATAATTGCAATGAAGAAGCTATGGGCACCGTCGATTCTCGAATGGAGACTCTGAGGGCGCTTGTGCCGGGGAGCAGCCGACTGGACACGCCTGTTTTCCTAAAAGAAGCGGCGGACTACATCGTGGCGCTTGAAATGCAGGTTCAGGCAATGCGGGCACTAGCAGATTTATGGTCAAATTCTAATGCTCAAGCTTCTTGCCATGATAAAATATAAGATCGCCGGATGGAATCACGGGCGGCGCAAGCAAGAGTGACAGACTTAGTGCACGCAGCAACTACCAGAATTATAGTGAATGTCTGTTCCAGGAAGAACAGAAAATATTACACCGTGTCAGTGGTGAAGAGTTTCAAAATGCATTTTCCATATGCTCTGCAATATGCAGATAGGTGAACTCGGATTTAAAATTTCGTTTAAATTTATTTGTTGAGCAAACTGCTCTGTGTCAATTCTATGTGTTTATCATTTTCCTTTCTTTTGTTTCAATCGAAGAAATCATGTCTTAATCAGCTTTTAGGTATATATAGTACTCATTGAGATTGGACCACAAAACATGTTTTAATCCACTTTTAGATATATATAGTTTTGATTGAAATTGGACCACAAAATTTGGAGGCCAAACCTACTAAGCTAACTTTTGAACCACATTATCAGAACTTGATCTTTGCCCTCTCGGTTGACTCGTTTATGTATTCAATGTTAATTCTCTAAATATAACTCCCTGTATTTACGGTCTTCTATCAATCTCGTGATGCATTCAGATTTAATTAGAAATATTTGAAATTCTCTTTTATTATATTAGACTCGTTTTTTATTATGATTTTGGACGATGTTATTTGTTGTTCATGTAGTTTTGAATAGACGGTGAGTGTGTTGTTAAAGTACTTTTATTTATTAAGAAAAATCACATTGGTCTTTTTCGTTCAAAATCTCTCTTATTTTTATTGAAAATTGTTTAATAAAAATACTTATAAAAAATTAAATATTCTAAAGTTACTTATTTAGATTTTTTATAAATGTATTTTGAAAACCAAAATAAATTATTTTCTATAAAACCTGTTGTCTATAGAACTTGCTCACCTTTACTGTTTAGGCTCCCATTTTCAAATATTTCAGAAATTCATGATTCAAGCTAAAATGCTTGCTTTTCGTTCTTCTAAATCCTGTAGGGAAATACCTATGTTAAAAAATAAAAAATTTACCCCATTAACAATTAATTACCACACAGGATTCTGCAGCCATCGATTATGTGCTTAGGGCATTGTGTCTAGCAAACACATACATGCCGATAAATAATGAACTGATTTTTCTGAATTTAATTTGCCCATCTGTGAAACATCCGTACCAAACTTCGGAATAGCTCATTAATCGAGGAACTGAATCGGATACCCTAATTTCCGGAATTTTTTTTAGTGAATTTGACCAAATTTTATAGCTATACTTGATATGTCATTCAAAGAAGCTTTATTATATGTTGAGTTAGTTTTTATCTCAAAAGTGATACATTAGAGGATTTAGTTATCTTTCATAATCTCTTAAATGTGTTTGACATCTTTTTTGGTCTAAGTTTTTTTTGAAATATCAAAAATATATTTTCAGAAAAAAAACAATTTACCACTGTTGGAGGTATTACACATTTATGACTTTCATTACTTGGGGATATTTAGTTGGACTATTTGCAAGATTCTTTCTGCATGATTTACTCATTGATTTGCTCCTTCTTTCACTCCACCACTCGCTAGTTCTTTTGCATGATTTACTCCCTTATTTGCTCCGCCTTTCACTCCGCAACAGGCTAGTTCTTCTCCATGATTTACTCCCTGATTTGCTCCTCCTTTCACTCTGCAACTAGCTAGTTCTCTCCCCAACTTGCTGTAGGTGTTGAGTCCTCTCATTGATTACCACTATGGCTCATTACTTTGGATCTTCACCCAATAATGATATATGATGAGCATTGTAACCTATTTTCTGAATCAATTTATTATTATTATTTTCTTTTTTATTTCGTTCATTTTAGTGATTTTGCTTTATGTTTAATGTTTAGTTCGATTCATCTATACAAGATTTCTAACACATTTACAACCACTTCCCTTTTTGGGAGTCTCCGATAAGCTTTAAAATGGGCCATTATTATACTCTCCAAAGACTACCAAATTATAGTAAAGACTGTTCTAGTGCCGTTGATGACATCAGATTGCCCGACTTGTTGCACGCTCCTGTTTCTCTCTTTTAATTCTTATTTCTTTATATAAAAAACTAATGAATGTACAAGCAGTTATAATTCCACACTGTAGGATGCTCTATGATCCATATTGTAGGACGTTGTGTGATTCCGTGTGTGCTGAATTTATAATTCCACACTGTAGGATGCTCTATGATCCATATTGTAGGACGCTGTGTGATTCCGTGTGTGCTGAATTTAAAATTTCATATCTATGCTATATGACATCATATTTTATTTTACCAATTTTTCTGTCGATAGCTACGCCTGCGTTTACTTTGCTTAGCCGACTTCTATAATAAGAGTTGTACTTACTAACAGTAACAATATCAGTCAAATTATATATGTTAAATATATTAACTATCCTATTATAAATAACATCAAGTTCAATTCTAATTAATATATTAATGTTACACACGTTCTAATTAAAATATTAATGTTACACATGTTAGATATATCTACTGTTAAAAGTGATTTCAGATTTAACTGTATAAAGGCTAATGTATATGGTATTAATTATTGAGTGTTACTGACGTGCAGATGTTTTATGTTTATGTTAATTGTTATTATAATATATATATATTATCTATATATATCTATATATATATATTTTGTTTTGTTTTGTGTGGGATTTTAGAGCTTTTCAAAAATTTTATAATATTAGTATAGGTTAAATATAATATCTATTTTGATATATTTAAATTAAGATTAATTTATATTATATATCATTATAATAAGAATATTATGGATATTTAAAGTTTGTATTGAAATATTTTTAGTTTATTAAAAGTATTTTAAAAATAAAAAGATTACATTTATTTTGTTAAGTTTGGTATCATTTTTCATTTCTATTTATAATTGGGAAATTTACTCACATAGTTTGGTTAGGTGGCTTCAACTTGCCCAATGGGAAACCAAGTCTCTTGGTCATCTATTCTTATTGTAAGCCATAAAAAAGATGGAGTTTCAACCTCTCTAGCCAAGCTATATATGCCTCTGTTTCATTACGAGACTCTATATATCTACCTATACATATACTTGCATGGCGAAAAGTAAATGCTAACTGCATATATAACAAAAGTAAGCATGGTAAATTGACTAGCCCTTCTGCTCCTCCGAAGTCGATTCCACATGTGTAGGATCCTTGACAGTTGCTCCAGGCATCTCAGACAATTCTAGGATGCAAGGAATGTGTCTTTTGATTCTTTCCAGTATAATATCCTGCTTATGGAGTTGAAACTGAATTCTCCACAGATTGTGTTTGTAACTAAGCATCCCTCGAAGAGAAACCACCATACCCACCGAGATATGTTCAATGAATTTAACAAACATGCTTTTCATTAGCCAATTGAGGTACAATGTCTGCTTGAATTGCGTTATCCTGCCTCCAGTATTCCTAGGGTCCGGGATGAGTTCCATATTCTCCTCTGTCCACTTCCCTACTTGATTTCCTCTTCCAATTCCTCTAACAAATTATGGATGCCTCGTGCCCTCACGGTATGCCGCAATGGCTTCACTGATAAGATGTTCTACTGATTTCTTCCCTCTGCGGGGCTTTGATATGCTCGTGTCCTTAACCTTTCTAGGCTCCCGACCCTACCTTCCACATCCATGACTTCTCACTGACCAAGCCATATCAACACCATTCGAAACTTGTTCACATGAAATATTTGTTAACCAAGATTACTTTGACAAATTGTAGCACTAGTTATTGTCCTGACTTGAATTGTTGTTGCTGTCATCCTCCCCGTTCATTTCCTTTTTCTGTTTTCTATCAGTACCGGGGGTGAGATGGGTGGAGAGTTAGTCCTTAGATAGGTCTGAGCTCCATATCCCTTCTAACTTCTCACCCCTCCACCCCCCTTGCTTCTCTTACACCATACAATTGACAATCGCAGGCCAAGGCTTCTCTCCTTGGACTGTAGTCCCTTTCCCCTCTGCATAGTAAACTGGAACAATACCTTTGTCATTATCATGCCTGACACCACCCATAAGTATTGTAGGTATTCTCTTAACGCAATAATTTCTCCCAGTGCCCCAGAATTTGTTGTGGTTTTAGCAGCAGGGCCATACTCCTACCCAGCATATTCGTTGACCCTCACTGCCCTCAGCCTCAGATGCCAAGACTCTACCTACCAAACCCCATTGACCAACCCCACTCAGCCTGTAGTGTGCAATGCCTAGTTTCCTATTACCAAACAATGCAAGGTCCACACATCCTAAGGTAGGGTCAATACCCGACAAGCTTAATACAAAGACACATATCCAAACTATTGCAGCTCAATGCCTCCTCCATTTCCCCCAAGATTTCTCCTAATTATCCTTCCCAATTATCTCCCTCTCCCCCGAACAAAAATCAAACCAGGCTGACATTGCAAAGGAGGCGAAGAGCCAAGATACATACCTGTTGCCACTCCAAGTTTGATGCCATTGGTTCCATCACCTTCCCTTGCCTCTTTTCCAGCTCCTTACTCCTCAAGAAAACTCACAATCCTTACCCGTCTGTCACACCTTTGTCTATAAAACATATCTCTCCATTGCCATCTTTGCCACCTTTCCTACCACCCTTGCATGTACTCATGCCAAGGGCCACCCTACCCATCACTTTAAACATCTGGGGGTGGTGGTACATAATTCAACTGTATGTTTCATTATTTCCCGCAGGCATTTCCATCCACTAGGACACACCCCAATTAGGATCTTGATTTTCTGGAAGGCTGTTTTCCTAGCTTTGCCTATGGTCCTCGTCCAATATTTCCACTAGGGTTTTGAATCTCTCCTCCCAAGGTTGGACTAGCCATAATTTTTCCATTGGGCCATTTTTCTGATTGCATCCCCAGTTTGCAAGAAAATCTACCGCTTTATTCTATTCCCATCTAACATGCTAGACCATTATATAATCAAACTTTTCAATTAATTATCCTATCTCTTTTATGAACCAAGTTGTCCTCCAACTTTGTTTGAGCTTGTCCCATGTGGTGCCATTGTTCAGTTTTTCCAAAGTGTTTACGACCAGACTTGAGTGTCCTTCCACCACTATGTTTCGGTATCCCATTCAGACAATTATTAGAAGTCCTTGTCTTACTATAGCAAACTCTGCCTAGCTGTTATTTTTTTATCCCACACGAGCCAGCATATATTAGCCGAGTGTTGACTTGGTTGTCTCGAAAGGGGCCACCAAGGCCTACCACTCTTGGATTCCCTTTTGATGCCCTCTCGAAATTGAGTTTTACGAATCCTTCTCTTGGGATAGTAAAGTTAGTCGGGGATATCAAACCTAGCCTGTTTTTTTCCAGGTAGTGGGGGCAATCATTTTCGATGCTAGATTGAGTTTTTGTAAAATTCAAGCTTCTTAGGGGGGTGGGGGGGGGAGCGGGACTTGCCAATCTTCTTAGTGCCACTGCTAAGATTGTTTCTCTGATGTTCTGAACTATTCCTTCCCACTCCCATTCCTGAGATGAAGCTTCATTTTTAAAGACTCTATGGTTCCTCGCTTTCCTCTCTTCATCTATTGGGTTTGAAGGTTTGTCAAACTGGATCCCTGAAAACCCTAGTTGTTCAATTGCATTACTCTTTGTCCCGTGTTAAAAATCAAAGAGAATCAAAAAAAAATTAGACTTTTAAAATTAAATAAATACAATATATTTTTAAATGTTAAATATTTTAGCTCTATATTTAATTAAAAATTATGTTTATTTAATAAACATCCAAAATATTTTATTATACCATTTTCTTCGTTATAAATTCTAATATAAACTACAAATCAATATTACATATATTTATTTTTATCTGCAATAACTATATATATATATAAAATATCATACTTAATTAAATATTTTATTTGTATTTTAAAATTCAATTTAAGTGTGCGAATAAAAAAAATTACACATTAATGATTAAGTTACTCCAGATTATTGACTTAGGAATTGCTTGACTTAATTATTATTTTCACTAGTTTTTTGGATGTTAAATAAAGTTGTGTAAATTTCAATATAAATTAATGCATTTGTAAAACTCATCATCTTCAATATTATGGCAATGACTAATAAACACTTAGTTAATATAAAAAGAGACGTTTTCATTTTCAAACGAAGGTTGCATGAGTGCAGGCTAGTTCCAAATAATTTTGTATTAAATTGATTGTGTAGTAAATTAATTTATATATATATATCATGAATATTAATTTAATTAAAATTATCATTATTATTATTAAATGGGAATTTAGTATTATTAATATAATAATAAATAATATATACAATTTAATAACATTAATTATTATTTAGAAATTATTAATAAATATTAAAGTAAATTATATTCTAATCCCAATAAATATTGAAATAAATAAATTTAATACCATTGAATGTACTTTATTAATAAAGGACTAATAATATTTTAAATCTAAATTATTTATATAAACATTAAGTAACAAGAGGGAAAAAATGTAATATTAAATATATAAATAAAATTAGCTGAGAAAACTTCATTTAACTATAGTAATTGTAACTTAATAAGTGACAAAATATCAAATTATGAATGATATAGCGTTGAACTAATAATATTTATGACAACACAAAAAATTATTAACAATATGTCGAATGTCCTTAATTTTAAGAGCTTAGGAGTAGGATAATCTACAAAATCCATGTCGTTGCTCAACAAAATATTTGACTATATTTATTGATCTAATGATTAAACGGGAGACAACCCATTGGGTTGATAATATGCATTTCATAAACCCAATTAGCCATCTCTATTCAATGAAATTGAATGCAAATGCTTTTAAATCTAAGAAAAAAACATATAATACTATTAGCTTAATGTAATTAATAGATAAAATGGTTTCCCATTGGAAAGAAAGATAAAATGGTTTCCATACTAACAAATACAATACTTTTTTTTAATATAAAGATAAGTTTAATCAACACATATTACCAATGCGGAAGGAATTCACAAATACAAAATCCAAACTCGAATCCAATATACACAATCTACATGCAAGGGATTTACATATAGTGATGCAAATGTCATTACAGATATAGGAATCCCTTCCTAATGAATTTTTTTATAGAACAAAACACCTTTCACTTGTATGGCATTGACAATGTGGTTATAGGCTTTCATTTATTCCTCGTATTTGAATACATATAGACGCAATTACACATTTCATCATTGAATAACTTATAAGTTGGGGTATATTTAAGATAAATAATACCAAGAGTATGAATGTAAATGATATACCTGTAATTACTCATAAAATATCACAAAAAAATATATGATGTTCCACTCTCTATATCAAGACTATGAATGTAAACTATATATTTGTAGTTCTTCATATAATCTTGCAAAAAAACATCTAATGTCCCACTCTGATTATGTGCTCTACCATTGAGTAGTATATGCTATGCCAATAGCTTCTACAATGAAAATACCTCTGATTCAACAAGCACAAAACTTAAAAGCATTCTCAACATGTACGTTATTGACCTAATGGATAATAATAACCATACCCTAACTTACAATTATTCCATGTAGTTAGGCCAATTATGGGATAGCTCCTAAAAATTAATTTGAAGGGAAATGCATCAAATGGCCAAGGAAACTTAGTCCCTACCACTTACGTGGAAACTATGATTTCATTAAAACTGCAAATTGATATATGAAATGGAAAAAATATTTTCCAAGGGTCAAGGAGTTGCATATATTTTGGTGGATAATAACCACCAGTAAGTCTGCACATTTATATTTTTAATCCTACTTAATAAAGGGACTACCTTTGTGACGTTAAATTAAAAATTATTGAATGATAGTCACAATCATGGTATTTATCAATTCTTCGCTTTAATATCTTCTAATATTTATTTGCACCTAAACTAGTGATGATATTTTTAAAGATAAATCTAGTTGTGATGTTAGAGTAATAATTATTAGTGTAAGTGACCTATGCCCATCTTTTAAGATAACTAATTTTGGCAATGATGTTTTTATAATGCAAAACCATTTTTCTATTGGGTGACCAATAACCTCTTATTAGGGATGTTTGATATAAAACTCTTTTTCTTAATTAAATAATACTTTCTTAATCTGATTTAAGACTGGAAATTGCACTTGATGTTGCAAAGGAAACACAATAAGATAGTAGCAAAGCTAAGAGTAGAAAAGATCTAAGTTAGTTTTGATCAAGAATGCAATTCTTTGTGGTGTAAAATAATAAACTTTTTGAGAACATCAACAAGAAATGTTAAAAATAGCATGTAGAAATTCCTATTTAATTTGTCCTTGAATTAAGTTGTGAATTAAATTGGAATTCTATTCTCACAACAACTTGTAATAGTTAATTAAGTTAAATTGACTTACGAAATTCAAGTTGGTAGTTTATCTAGAGTCATGTAGAGTGATTCGTAAATTTTAAGTGTCCAGGTTGAATTCTTTGGGGTTGTAATTAGATAAATAATTCTAACTAAGTTATAGTCAGTTAAACTAGTTTTAATTATTGGAGGAACTAGTAGAGGTCTAGTAGTGTAGTAGTGCATTAGTGCATCACTAGTACCACACCAGTTAACTAAAGATTCACTCATATATAACTCATGCATGTCATTTGAGTGGAAGACCCAGTTGATATTAGAGTCTAGGGATAGTGTACTATTAGTTGTATACCTTTCTCAGTTGTATAGATAGTGCATGCAATCCATAGAAGGCCTATGGATGGATTGCATGGTTATGGATGATGAATTTATGAATTAAATATGGGCTAATTTCCAAGGGAATGTGCACGGAACCAAGAGGTTGGAGGCTTCAAAATTTGGCTAAGTATTGGCCAAAGGAAGTCAGTCAGATAGAGGATAGAAAATATTTGTGTAAGTTGAGCTCACAGTTGAGCAGAGCATATTGTATTCGTCTAGATTCTTTGACTAAGGACACAAGGAAGTAGCAGTTTGGAGGCTAGGAAATTGGCTAAGTGTTGGTCAGAGTCGGCCTAAGAAGTAGAGAGATAGATTGTACTTGTGCAGGAATTATTCAGCAGGAAAAAGCATTGAATTACCTTCTTAGATCTTTTGGTTAATGAAATATAGGTAGTCATGTTTTTTAGTAGTTTCTTTCCCCAAAGAAATATTGTGTTATGTGAAATTGATATTATTCCTTTTCTTCTTATTGTTTTCATAGATCAATTTTGGTTCTTCTGAAGAGTAGAGTAGAATATTGTCTTGTGTTTTAGCATATCACATACCATGTTGAATCTAGATAATAAAAATCTACATGGTATCAGAGAAGGAAGCTTTTGGGTGGCGATTTTGCATGACATATGTAAATTTTTTTATGAAATTAAAAAAAAAAATAGAAGATATGGATTCCTTACCAAAAGTACCCAATTCAAAAAAAAAAATGGTTGAATCAAATTTCGGATAAGGGAGATATCGTCTATTTAAAATCAATTATTTTTTCAGAAAATGTTATCATGGCAGGACAAATGAAGCAGATTGGTATGCGATTCATGAACTTGTATGAACCTGAGGTACAAGATGCATGCAAAGCCTTAAGGAGAAAGGAAAAATTTAGAGACTAGGAGGTAAAGAGGGAGCATGAATTACCTATCAACATGAAGCTTCAGAAGCAGACCTAGAAGCAACCTCAGCATGTTGTGGAGCAACCACAATTGGAGAAGCAGAGAGGAGACTGGGAGGAGACATAAACTCATAGTGATAGAGGTTAAGGCTAGTAGTAGTTAGATATTGGGGAGCACAAAGCAGAGTTGACAACAGTGCAGATGACACAAAGGCAGAGTCAATAGAATCTCATAGTTTTCAATCAACAAAGGGAGAGCTAGTAGTAGTCAGAGACTTTAGTGATAGATGCATCATAATAATTTAGGTTGAATTCTTTGTTCAGTTTCATAAGTTGTAGTAACAACAACACTAAAGAGAAGTATTTCATGCAAAACATTCCAAACGTACGAAATCAAGATAGAGTTGAATTCCTTTCTTTTTGAGAGGGACTGTTGAAAATAGCAACAATAAATGTTAAAAATAGCATCTAGAAATTCCAATCTAAATTGTCATTGAATTAAATATTAATCATATTCTCATAGAAACTTCTAATAGTTAATTAAGTTAAATTGACTTAATTGAGTAAGGAAATTCAAGTTGGAAGTCTATCTAGAGTCATGTAGAGTGATTCCTAAATTTTGGGGGTCCATGTTGAGTACTTTGGAGTTGTAATTGGATAACTCAGTCTATTTGAGTTATAGTCATTTAAACTAGTTCTAACGGTTGGAGGAACTAGTAGGGGTCTAGTAGTGGAGTAGTGCACCAATGCATCGACAATATCACACATGTTAACTGAATATTCACTCATAAATAACTCATGCATGTGAGTTGAAGGAAGGCCTTGTTGAGATTATAGTTAAGGTATAGTGTACTATCAATTGTATGGTGCATGCAACTAGTAGAAAGACTATGGATGGATTGCATAGTTATGGATGAGGAATTTCCCAATTAAATATGGGATAATTACCAAGGGAACATGCAAGGAATTAGGAGCTTGGAGGCTTGGAAATTTGGTGAAGTATTGGCGAAAGGAAGTCAGACAGGCAGAGGATAGAAAATACTTGTGGAGGTTGAGTTAAAGGTTGAGCATAACATATTATATTCATCCAGATTATTTGACTAAGGGAATAAGTAAGTAGGGGTTTGGAAGGCTAGTAGATTATCTAAGTGTTGGACAGAGCCAGCCCAGGAGGTAGAGAGATAGATTGTACTTGTGCATGAATTGTTCAGGAGGAATAAACATTGTATTTTGTTCTACATTGTCTAAGAGTTCCCTAGGGTCAGCCTAGGAAGTAGAGAGATAGATTATACTTGTGCAGAATTGTTTAGGAGGAACAAGGATTAGATTTTCTTCTCAGATCTTCTAGTTAATGCAATATAGATAGTAGGGTTTTTTAGCAGTTACTTTCCCCAGAGAAATATTTTGTTGTGTGCGATCGATATTCTTCATTTTCTACTTATTATTTACATTGATCAATTTTGGTTTCCGCTGAAGAGTGGAGTAGAATCTTGTCTTACGTTTTAGGATATCACATAAGTTGTTGAATCTACAATAAAAATCTACAAAACTCCATGTTGCATACAAAATGAAAAGAATCCCATTATGTTTCTTAAAATATTAGGTTAAGATATGTGAATTTTGGACCTCATCCTCTCTATTAAAATTAACTATAGTTGATCAAAACCTCAAAAGAACCCCACTAACGTTTTTCATGTTTTTGTTTCACAAAAGATTAACACATTCATACAAAATTTTAAATTAAATAACATATTGAATTCTAAAATGAAACTTCTTGTTAACGTAACTGGAGGGGAACACAACACTTTCATCCAAAACAAGACCTCAAGCCTCGATATAATCTGTAACAGCTTTCTCTGAATATTTTCCACTTGCTCATGCATGACTCATGCCTCTACCAAATCCCGAATCTGAAATCAAAATAAAAGTTATGTAACACTTGATATGGAGCCATGTATGATTTTGAAAATATGAAGAAAGAAATTTCCATGCAAAGTTCTACATGAGGTATGGATTAGTCTCACCAATTTTTTTTTTATTGTTATTTGGTGAATGATATAGACTTATACCTGGATATTGTTCTTGACATGATGTTTTAGACTTAGGCATTGTGTATTTAGTGAATGGATACATTAATAATGTTGTCCTTAATCTTAAAATTTCTACCAATCTACTCTCTATTCATTAGATTTGTCAGGTTGGTGATGGGAAGACAATATAGTTTTAACTTTTCTCTTCATTATGTGGTCATTAAAGAAATACAAATTCAAAAACTGTTCTTTTGGAAGAGTTGATCATATTTCTTGGTTATATAATTCATTGGTTTTTAACCTTGTTTAGGTTCCTCCTTATTGCCCATGTTTATTTCTTGAGTATATTTTTGCATAAAATATTTGGAGAATACACATAAAAAATAATCCAAAACAGAAGTGTCTCACCAAACTTCCCTCTGAAAATCTAAGATGCCCTCTGAAAATCCAACAAAGAGAAGATATAACTACTTAGTCTTACGCTGCATTTTTTTCTTGTATGCCTACCAACATTGACAAGACAATATTCATGAAAGAGACAAACAATCTTCAAGTATTTTGGTGTTTTTCCAACATAGAAGACGAGTGATTCCCACTCACTTCTTTCCTCCATTAGCACTGATGGGTTTATCAACACTTGTATGTTTCCAGTATCCAATTGATAGTAGCTCTATTTGGCTTAGACGTATCTGGGTACCTTTCTATCTCAGAGGTGAAGAATCATTGTTCTTTCTCTTAGAATATGGATTTTTTCTGTACATGAGGTTTCCCTCCTTACCTGGTGTCTCATAAAATTCATGGTTGGGTTCATTGTGACTCTATCTATGGCTCCTCATACAGGTAGGCTGTGATGGTCTTGTCACTACTAGAAAGATTAGAAGTCATGAGATTCATTTTGAGCAGGAGTTATGTTTTAAAAAGAGTAAACATATGTCATACTTAGTACATTTTGATGATCACCTTGAGAAAAAAGAACATTTGTCTTATCTTCTTATAGAACCTACTATGTAGGTGAACATATGACACCAAATTTCTATATGAACAGAATGTTGGAGAAGATGTGGTTGACTTTTTTCCTTTAATGGAGAGAGAGTTTGATAACACTACCATCACATATGAAGAGAAGAGGTATATTTCTGTATTCAAGCTTCTGTTATCCATAATGAATTAAACAAAGCCTTTCAATAGAAATCACATGAGAGAATTTATTGTCCGACGAGTATCGAACCAACAAGTGTGGTTCCTCATCAGAACCAGATGAAGAGACAAAGCATGGAAAAGGCCTAAATAGAGAGCAATGTAGAGACATAATTTCAAGTAATGGCTATATTTGAACAATAATTTTTAAATTATAATATTAATTTATTAATATATTAAAAACAAATATTATTAAGTAACAACTATATTAAACTGCTAGTTTTTGAAAAATAATATTTAAATAATGACATATTACCATCACATATGAAGAGCATAGGTATATGTCAGTTGAGAGGATGTGGTTGACTATTTTCCTTTAATGGAAAGTGAGCTTGATAACCATACCATCACATATGAAGAGAAGAGGTATCTGTTAATTAATATTAAAGATATCTCTTTCAAAAATTCTGTGTACTTGATGAACAAAGAAATCCATATAGAAATTAAAGAAAATCGCAATTCTTGAGGACATTTGAAAAAAAGGATGACATTGAAAAATTATAGTCTTTTGCATTGTGCCCTAGTGAGAATATGATCTCACCAATGTGATAGAAAAGGACACTATGAATATGAGTAATACGGAAAGTATATATAGCTTTGTAAGTGACCATTTTGTAGTCCTCCAACTCCAGAATTTATCCACAAAAAAATCGGCAAAGTCAAGGGATGTTTTGCAATCAAAACACGGGGGACATAATTAACATATTCCATCTAAAAGTAAAGGAATAGGAGAAAAATAGACCAAGAACAGAGTATAAAATAAAGAAAAAAGTAATTTGTAATGCACAGACCAAATAAAATAAATTCTCAGAACACAACGCCAAACGATATATATTTTTTATTGTATTTTAATTAGATAAAATATAATTTAGAAGATGATATTGAGACTACAATGCATTCTATGCACTCTAAAACCAAAATTATAGATGTTTCACAAAATTAAAAATGTAATTTTCACACAAGATGAAAACCTCCAAAACATTGGAAAATACAAAAACTTATGACTTATATAAAAAAACATAAATTTCACCTCCTAATACATTTCACAATCTATATATAACTGTTAGGATCCCATATTGTCTATTTCTGACCTTATATTTTGTCATAATATTACCCTTTTCAACCCATATTTGAAAGCCCTTGCTAGTGTTTTGACTCAATCATTCTAAAAGTATACAGTAACTCTTCTCATCGCTATATGTTTAATTATTCAACACATAATCATGCTATCTTTATAATTGATCCTTGAAGTTGACTGAGTTGCTGAACAATTGTTGAAACTGCATAAAGCTGGCAGGACTATATTTTGCAGTTGCTGAAACAGCGGAAACAACATGAACCTCGAAGCTAAAACAACAAGGATAGCATGCGAATCTCAAGGAGACAGTTGAGATTTGCATACCAGATTTGCAACAACAAAGGAATCTGATTGATTATTGAATAAACTGTTACATTGGTCGTAACATTCATGATCCACATTACTATAACAACATTCTGTTAACGGGAACTGATTTCCCTATTTTTGTACAAAGGGTTGAACTAGAATTTATAATGAAAATCTTTTGTAATAAATGTCTCCTCTATAAAGAGGAGACATCTACATTAGAGAGGGGATCAACATATGATGAACAAGCTGTAACCCAAGGACTGTAGTGGAAGGACAAGGCTGAATCTTTCTTGTAATATGGTATATTGACGGATGAATAAAGTTTTGTTCTGAGTACTTTATCTTAGTTTCTGTGTCCTTGGGAATCTTGTGAGAAGGACAGGGCCCACCTTCATCACAAGATTCACCCATCTCCTTTCTATTGTGTGTTGTGTGTGATTTCTGTTCATACCTTATTCACGAGTACTACTTCTGATGATATTTTACTTTTGCTAAGACTCTGTTTCTCTTTTAATCGATTGATGCTATTACATAAGTGCCTCACTGGTGACTAGGATTTACAGAGTGCATTGGTGAACTGGATAACAGAGGTAGGTGCTTAATGTTCCTACTCTAGGGATAGGGTCATGATCCTTTACTATAGGACAACCATTGTTTTCTTTTGCAGATTTACTCTCTTTAATTAATTATATGTTCTTATTCAATTCCTGCAATAGAGTATAACTGCTGTAACACAGAGCAGAGGTTTAAGAGAGTGTGAATTGTTTATACTACAACTTTTTAATGCTATTAAAATTGAGTACATACAGTACGTAGTCACCTTTGAAATAATTGGACTTTCTCGGGTTGACAATTTATGTGGCACTTGACTGTTTAATTAATAAGAAACTAAAGTGACCAACATTTTGGCGCCGTTGCCAGGGAAGGTGACATAAGATTTTAAAAGTATTAACGATTTTATTTTAGTTGTATAGGATGCATGAAAGGACGCAGGAAAGTTAACCCTATAGGCGGTAGGGGCAAAGGCAGAGGAGGAAGAAAAACTTTCATTGATGACATTATTTCAAAAGCTAAAACATCTCAGAAGGTAAGCTTTCGGAGGCCATAGACTTAGCACTCTCTCCAGACGAACTATGAAACGAAGGAAGTATTAGGACCAGAAAGGGTCGAAGAGAGAGTAGAACAAATCGAGGAGTCAGTGGAAGATATTGAGGAACAAATGGAAGATATTGAAGTTGAGGAACCAGTTTAGGACATCGAAAGCCCTACAGAAAGCGCTGAAGACCGAGCAAGTGAGACAGGGGAACAACCAATGGACGGAAACAATGAAGGACCCTTTCGTGGGGGATGAAGAGAAGGAAGAGGGGAAAACTCCCTCTCCACCTTGGAATTCCCTATTGAAGATCTTCCTAGAGGGGAAACTCCTATGAAGAACATTCCACTTTCAACCCTACCTAATTTCCATGGTTTATCATCTGAAGACCCTGATGAACTTTTGTTTGAGTTTGATATATTGTGTAGGAGTGATGATTATGTTAGTAATCCTCAAAAGTTGAAGTTATTTCCAGCAACATTAAATGGAAATGCATTGAGGTGGTTCATGAGCCTGGGAAGACATGTAATCACAACATGGGATCAAATGAAAGAAATATTCTTGGCCAAATACCAAAACTATTGCCGAACAAGAGAAAGGAAGGAGGAATTATTTAAGATGGTTCAGAAGGAGGATGAAAATCTGGAGGACTTCGTGGAAAGACTACAGTATAATTTGCAGCGATCTGATCATCCGAATATGAGTAAGGATATTCTTAAGTCAATACTCTTAAAAGGGGTACGAGATGATTGTTTAGATATGTTAAATATGCTTGGAAAAGGGGATATATCTAAGGAATCATATGATCAGATTGTCGACCTCTATAAGAGATGTTCAAGAGGAGCAACAAGCAGACCAAAAACCAAAGACAGTACATACTCAAGAGTCCAGAAATCAGTGAGTTGAGGAGCAACACGGGCTAAAATAGATAACTTACTTGAAGAATTTAAAACTGAAATGTTAAGCTCTTTTGCTTCACAAATTGATACCTTGCAGGTTAAAAAGAAGCAGGCAGAAGCAGAAGCTGCTTTGGCAATTTTCTGCTCTAATTGCAGAGAAAAACACCCACTAAGGGAATGCCCACTGGACAAGGTACCAATTTGCACTATTTGTGAGAAGGAACATGAGACTCAACAATGCCCTTATTTACCAGGAATAAAAGTAGCACTACAGCCGACTGAAGAGGAAGCTGAAGTAGTGTACTTGTTGACACATAGGAGGCAATGGCAACCACGAGGACAAGGTACGAATTCTAACATGTCATTTAATCGTTGGAACAATCATCCTCCTTTTCAAGCAAATTACTTGCCCTTGAATCAAATACAATACCCACCGTTTAATCAAATGAATTTCCCACCCATGCAGCAACCAAATCCTCCTTTTGTTGATCGTACAATATGGAATCCCTGGGCTCTACAACAATCCTATTCTAATCAATGGAACCCAAATTGGACAGCTCAACAGATCCCATTTCCAGACCAATTTCCCCAGTCTCAACAATCTCTCTCCTTACCATCAAATGCTCCACCAAATAATCAGACAATGAGACCCCAGCTGCCTGTGCAACCTAACCCCAACCCAAATAACAATAAAGCTCTGTAGGTAATTGATATTCAAAACCAGCATGTTTTCCCTATGCAATGCAATGATATTCATTTACGCTCTGGGAGAATAGTTGAACCCATTATTGGTGACATTACTTCTTCTGACTCTGATAAACAAGAAATTGGAAAAGAAAAGTCATCTAATAACAATGTTGAAACAATTGAATCATCCTCTAATAAGACTGCTCAAACAACAGAGCCACCATTCCCTGATCGTCTGGCTCTTACCAAAACACTTGAGCCACCTGCTTTTAATATTTTAGGAGAATTACAGAATTTATATGTTAAAATTCTACTCTTACAAGCACTGAGAGATGTACCAATTTATGCTAGAACTGTTAGAGATATTTGCATTAAGAAACCTGGAAGAAAAGCTAAATATGCCCTCACAGTCCATGTGATGGGTGATCTAGCTACTCTAATGTCAGGAAAACCCCCCCTGTGAAATATGGTGACCCTGGTCATCCTACGGTCATAGTGCAGGTGGGAAAAACTTTTGTTTCTAGAGTTCTAGTAGATCTAGGTGCTGTAATAAACATTATGACACTTGAAACCACATAGTTATTACAGTTAAAGAATGTAATTAGGGAAACCCCAACCATTCTAGACCTAGATGACCACTCCACAATCAAACCTGAAGGAGTCATTGAAGACCTGATAATTTTAGTCGAATCTTGGAACTACCCTGCTGATTTTGTTGTATTACAGATGAAAACAAAGTTGGGGGGTCATCCATTGATTTTAGGGAGACCTTGGCTGGTTGCAGCAAATGCCTTCATCAGCTGTAGATCAGGTTCAATGACAATTTCTAATGGATGTGAAACCAAGTAGCTTACTCTTTACCCTCATGCTACACCTATGATTAATAATGATAACTCTGTATGGTTAGATTATGAGGATGATGAGACCTAACCCATTTTGACTGTCGGACAAGCTTTAACTTTTAAAGATTCAACTGAGGATGAATTAATTAGAAATTTTATTTATGAACCTTCTTCGGTTAACTCTGAAATACATGATCACTTGACTACAATCTCGAAACCTGAATCTTAGCAAAACCTTAAAACTGAAAATGTGTCTCAGACATCAGCTAGTATCTCCTCCAAAAGTATAACAGTAGAAATCAAGCCTGGCAAAACATTAAATATAAACCCTAACCTAACAGATGCTGAAACACAACAGTTAATGAAGCTACTCCATGAGAATAAAGAAACATTCGCATGGGATTACACAGATATGAAGGGAATCTCTCCTGAATTATGTACTCATCATATTTATATTAAAGAGGGATCTCACCCAGTCTGTCAACCCCAACGATGAATGAATCCCAATTTAAGGGAAATTATGAAGGAAGAACTTCAAAAATTGTTGAATGCAGGATTTATATATCCTATATCTGATAGTGAATGGGGTTCTCCAATAGTAATTGTACCTAAGAAAAATGGGAAATGGAGAGTGTGTGTAGATTATAGAGCCCTAAATAAGGCCACTCAGAAAGATCATTTCCCCTTACCATTTATTGATCAGGTACTAGAAAATTTGGTAGGTAAGAGATTATTTTCCTTTTTGGATGGATTTAGCGGATATAATCAGATCAAGATTGCACTCCAAGATCAAGACAAGACCACTTTTACTAGTCCATGGGGGACTTTTGCCTATAGTGTTCTTCCATTTGGACTATGTAATGCCCCAGAAACATTTCAAAGAGTAGTGACAGGGATTTTTTCTGATATTCTTAATGATTCCTTAGAAATATTTATGGATGACTTCACTCCTTATGGTGTGACTTTCGAAGATGCATCACAAAACCTTGAGAAAGTACTTAAACATTGTATAGAAGCACATCTTGCCTTAAGTACTGAAAAATGCCATATGATGATGAATCAAGGAATTGTATTGGCACACTTCATCTCATTCCTAGGAATCCAAGTTGATCCAGCAAAAGTATAGGTAATTCAGACTCTTCCTATCCCTAAAACACAAACTAATGTAAGAATTTTTTTAGGACATGCTGGATATTATAGAAGATTTATCAAGGATTTTTCTAAAATAGCTTCTCCTTTGTTTGTGTTACTTATGCAAAATGTTGAATTTAAGTGGACTGATGGTTGTCAAAAAGCATCTAATGAACTTAAACATCAATTTTCTACAGCTCCCATTTTAAGAGGACCTGACTGGGCACTCCCCTTTCATATATCCTCTGATGCTTCAGATACTACAATTGGAGATGTCTTGGGTCAAGAAGAAAACAATCTTCCCTATGCTATCTATTTTATTAGTAAAAATATGACCCCTACTGAACTTAATTATACAGTTACCGAGAAAGAATTCTTAGCAGTCATTTATGCTATTAATAAGTTTCTACATTATATTACCGGTTACACTACTTTTGCTCATACTGATCACTCGCCCATTAAATATTTAATGAACAAATCAGTTACAAATTCTCGAGTTACCAGATGGTTATTATTACTACAAGAATTTGATATCACAATTGTCGATTGACCAGGTAAAGAAAATGTAGTTGCTGATTTCCTTTCTTGGCTAAAAACTGATGAAAATACTCTAGTAGATGATTCCTTTCCTGATGAATATTTATTTGCAGTATCTGCTCACTCACCTTGGTATGCAGACATTGCCAATTACTTAGTTGCAGGGAAGCTACCATCACACCTATTGCACAGAGAGAAAAGGAAGATCATTCAGCAAAGTGCTAGGTACAGCTGGATAAGCGGGTGTCTTCTTCACACAGGACTCGATCAAGAAATTCGGAGATGCATCAGAGAAGATGAAGTTTATGATATATTGAAGGCTTGTCATGATGGCCCTTATGGAGGCAATTTTTCTGACAAAAGAATACAACAAAAAGTTCTTAGAATGGGTTATTATTGGCCCTCACTTTAAAGGATGCAAAGAAATATGTTAGGGCCCGTGATAGCTGTTAGAGAATGGGCCAGCCTAATCACAGGGATGAAATGCCACTCAATCCCTAGGTAATACTTGAACCTTTTGAAAGATGGGTGCTAGATATTATAGGTCCCATCAACCCTCCATCCAATCAAAGAGTTTATATACTGGTTTGCACAGATTATATGACTAAATGGGTAGAAGCTAAGGCACTCCTCAGAGCTAATGAAGAATCAGTTTTAACCTTTTTATTTGAAGAAATCTTTGTTAGGTTTGGATTGCCTAGAGAGCTAGTCATAGATGGAGGACCTCCTTTTAACTCTCATGGCTTCAAATATACACTCCAGAAATATCACATTAAACATAAAATGACTACACCTTATCACCCCTAGGCCAATGGGCAGGTGAAAAGTACGAATAAAGTCATAGAAGCCATTTTAACAAGAACAGTAAAGGAAAATAGAAGGGACTGGTTTCAAAGGTTGCCTGAAGCATTATGGGCTTACAGAACTACTTGGAGGAACACTACGGGTTTTTCACCTTATGAATTAGTTTATGGTAAAAGTGTTGTTTTTCTTGTGGAATTTGAAATCAAAACCTTAAGGACTTCTTTAGCTGTTAACCTTGACTTGACTGATGCACAGACAGCTAGGTTGCAGCAGCTTCAGGAATTGGATGAAAAGAGGTTGGATGCCATCCATCAAACAACCATGATACAACAACAAAGAACCAGGTGGCATGACAAAACCATTAAGCATAAGCAGTTCCAAAAAGGTAGTTGGGCTCTATTGTATGACTCCCATTTTGAAAATCTTCAAGGTAAATTAAGAACAAGGTGGCTGGGACCTTATGAAGTATATACTATTTTTCCAAATGGAACAGTCGGACTCCTAATGATTGATGATTCCAGAACACCATTATTAGTGAATGGGTATCGACTCCATTTGTATCAACAACCTATTTCTAAAGAAGATTTCAAAGCTACTTGCATAACAGAGATACACTATGCATTTTTGGGGGAACCTGCTATCCCTCAATGCACTAAATTTTCTGTTTATGTATTTATTTTTAGATTAAATTTCTTAACTAATAATCCTTGTCAAGGGTTTCCATGTTAAAATTAATTATTTTGCAGATCTTAGCTTTGGAGGGTGACTGAGAAGAAAAATTCTAATATAGGAAGGACTAAGTTGCGGCTTGGGAAGCATTTCCATGTCACTTCAGATCATAATTCATTCCCTCTTACATTTTTTTTCATCATTTCCCGTTCCTGAAACACCATTTCCCATTGCTGAACACCAATTCCCAGTGCTTAAACACCAATCTTTTCCATTTTTCCTAAGAAGCACCAATTTCCCCATTTTTGTTCTCGAGAATGAACCATTACTCCGATGGAAGCATATCTCTCTTCATTAAAGGAATTAGCCATTCATCCTGATAATTATGTTCCTTCACTATTACTTCTTGTGAATAATGAAAACCTTGTGTATAAAAAAACCCTCATACTTTACAAACCCTTTTTATAACTATCGTCGACCTATTAATGATGAGATAATACATTTTGGTGCAACAACCAAAGGTAAATATAAAGGTATGCGTGTTTAGGTGTGAATATTAAATTCTAGTTAATGAGAAGATATTGATATGACTGTAGAAATCATCATACCTTCAACCATATCTTTCAGCCGCAGTTGGGGGGGGGGATTACCGAAATATTGTAATCATTACATGACACGCCAATCACCGCCATTTCTATTTCTCGCGGTAGTATCTAGTCACCCCATCTGTACCTTATCATGTCATAACTTCATTTGTAACGTTCTACTCTGTTTCGACCTCGGCAACTCAGCTCTGCACTTTGTATTTTGTCTAAACCAGTAATTATGGGAGGAAATGATGTTAGACATGAACCTGGCTCAACGACATTACTGGAACTCCACCAGGAGGCATACCAAATCTTTCTACAAGAAGGATGGGTGGATTACTTCAGAAGACTTCTGGATTTTGATTCACAATAGGTTCTAGAATTTGCATGCAATTTGAGGGAAGGATACTGCACTGTCCAAGGGGTACGAATTCTAGCAACAAAGGAGGACATAGTGCAAGTTTCGGGACTACCAACCAATGGTACTCAATGGTTCAGCAGGAAACACCTCATTCTCAATGCACAACAAGATTTTCTGTTACCAGGGGAGCACGTTGAATCCAAAGGCAGGGGTGTTGCACTTCAATCACTACCACCGTCATGGCCAAAGGTTACAAAATTTGTTAAACAGTATTTCACCTGCGAGGGTCGTTATCAGGTATTCTACCAACACAACTTTGTGTTATTAAATCATTTGAGGCATGGTCGTTTAATAAATATGCCCTATTATATGCTTGGTTGTCTAAAAAATATGGCACACTATACCGTGAACGCAAGGCACCAACTCCTGTCCCTCGCACACCATCATTTGGTCCAGCTCTTAATAAATAGAGGCTTTTCCCTGCACAATCCACCTTCCCTCAATAACCCTCCTCACCAAGTCGAAGAAAATTCCCAACAATCCGAGGAAAACTCCCAGCAAGCTGCCGAAAATCAACAACCAATAGCAGAAACACCCCAATTGAGCACTGAAAATCTGTAGCAGACCCCACCCCTTAATGAAGCTGAACCATCCACTCCCATGGTCCATATCCCCACCGATGATTCAGATGACAATACCCCCATCATTATGCTTAAGAGGAAAAGGAAATAGAAAGCTGCAACCCCACTAAAAAGAAGAACTAGGGCCTTAGTTAAGGAAGCCACCATTTCTAATAATCCCCCTACCCTGAGGAAAAGTGCTCGTAAGAGAAAAGATATTGTTTTTCCTGCTTCCTTACCATGGTGACAAACAAGGTCGTCTGCAGCAACTGAGGCCATTACCCCAAATTCCCCACCTATCATTCTAAAATCTCGTATTCCAACTAGCCCTGAACCATCACCTTCCTCACCCTCGGGTGCTGAAATACAGAGTGTTCACGATTTTTTGACATCATTTTTCTCAACAGAGGCAGCTGCTCCACAAGAACTAGCTACTGATTCATCTAAAGTAGACACCCAAGACGATATAGGGTATGTGGCTAATACACAAGAAATAGCCACTGACCCAATAGGTGCTACACAAGAACCACCTGTTGGAGAACAAAAGGAAGACGACCTAGATGTGGCTGATACACAAGAACCAGCCACTGACCCAAGAGGTGATACACAAGAACCACCTATTGTGGACGCAAATGATGAAGTTGATGCCGAACAACAATTCTCTCCTCCACTGGAACCTGCAACTACATAAGCCCTGGTTACTTTAGCCTCCCTTCAGGAATAAAATGAGTTTTTGAAATCTGAAATTAAGGTTTATCAGCAAGAGTTAACAATGGCTAGGGAAGCTTATGAAAAGGAAATCAATCTGTACATGTTAGCTCAGGTAGCATCTGCAGCTGAAAAGAGTGCAGAAAAGGATCAATACAGTGAATACATGTGCATTGAATGTGGTGATCTCTATACTCGAGCAGGTTATAAGATAGTTGAAGTTCCGTTGTCTGGAGCCAGTCCAATATCTCCTCCTGTTATAGTAAAAAAGGAACACCCTGCTGTTACACAAGAACCAACAGGGTCTTCAAGCATTTTAGAGAAAGAAACAAAACCACCCTGGCCTACCCAAGTTGTTATAGAACAGAAACCAGTACCAAAATCTTTTACAACTATGGCTACATAGACTGAACCCCCCCGTGTCAGCAATGCTTACACACAGACTTCTAGTTTTCAAAAACTGAGTGACACATGGAAGACAAAGTATGAGCTCTCACAAGGAAATGCATTTCAGCAACAGAAGTCATTATGGCTCAACTATGCATACAGAAATTGGGAAGTACTTGAACAGTCTCATGCACAACATAAGGAGAATAAGAAATTAAAAACCAGATTGTCCCTCATCTTTGACTTGGTCCAGAGGTTACATGCTACAAGGAAATCCTCCTTTAACTATTATGTGTTTTTTAGAGAATGCTTAGCGTTCCTCCGAATAAAAGCAATTAAGGATGGAAGACCCCACCAGGTGTCTACACCTCAGCAATTTATTGAGACCTTCGCAGAAGCGCAGAATAGTGACCAGAGCTTGCTGTGTGAACTCTATCTTCACAGTGAGGCTATGCCTGAAGATAGAAAGCTCAGTTTACTTCCTCTTGTTGGCGATATCAAAATAAAAGCCTTTATTTCCTTCTTGGCCAATCAGCTTACTTGGCAGAATGCTTTTATGTCAGCAACACAAAATGAGGAGAACTGTCTTCTCTGGATCCATGCTGAGCCACAAAATGTAGCTGTCTTTATTGCAGAACATCAACGAATTCTATGAGAGCTAGGGATGATTGACCATATCAGAAAACTACAGGCATCAGTCTTGGAAGACTTCCAATATTATGTGAAAACTAAAGGAGCTCTGGCTATAAAAGCAAATAATCTATTCTGGGAACACTGTCCTAAAGAGAGATGGGAATATCACCCTTATAATCCTCTCAATCTTCAGGCGGCAATCTCATGCATACCTAATTATGTTAAATGCATCGGACAGTGCGTTGAACGATGGATTGGTTACCACTTTCACTTTCCTCTCCTATGGCTACCTGGACAACAATATAAGGCTCAATTTAAATTGACCAAAAAGGAGGAGCTGGCAGCATGGCAGAAACTTCAGAGTGTCCTTGGGTATAGAGACATGGTTGACAGCACCTTCTATACTTACTGCATAAGCAATTTGCACTGTTCATCCCAGTATTCCGACTCTGATTCAGAGTAGACATTGCATGCGGACATGCAACCCTTTCAGTTGGGGGGGATGTTAGGATCCCATATTGTCTATTTCTGACTTTATATTTTGTCATAATATTACCTTTTTCAACCCATATTTGAAAGCCCTTGCTAGTGTTTTGACTCAATCATTCTAAAGGTATACAGTAACTCTTCTCATTGCTATATGTTTAATTATTCAACACATAAGCATGTTATCTTTATAATTGATCCTTGAAGTTGACTGAGTTGCTGAACAATTGTTGAAACTGCCTAAAGCTGCCAGGACTATATTTTGTAGTTGCTAAAACAACGGAAACAGTACGAACCTCGAAGCTGAAACAAAAAGGACAACATGCGAATCTCAAGGAGACAGTTGATATTTGCGTACCGGATTTGCAACAACAAAGGGATTTGATCGATTATTGAATAAATTGTTACATTGGTCATAACGTTCATGATCCAAATTACTGTAGCAACATTCTGTTAACGGGAACTGATTTCCCTATTTTTGTACAAAGGGTTGAACTAGAATTTATAATGAAAATCTTTTGTAATAGATGTCTCATCTATAAAGAGGAGACATCTACATTAGAGAGGGGATCGACATAGGATGAACAAGCTGTAACACAAGAACTGTAGTGGAAGGACGAGACTAAATCTTTCTTATAATATGGTATATTGACGGATGAATAAAGTTCTGTTCTGAGTATTTTATCTTAGTTTCTGTGTCCTGGGGAATCTTGTGAGAAGGACAGGGCCCACCTTCATCACAAGATTCACCCATCTCCTTTTTGTTGTGTGTTGTGTGTGATTTTTGTTCATACCTTATTCACGAGTACTGCTTCTGATGATATTTTACTTTTGCTAAGACTCTGTTTCTCTTTTAATCGATTGATGTTGTTACATGAGTGCCTCACCGGTGACTAGGATTTACAGAGTGCATTGGTGAACTGGATAACAGAGGCAGGTGCTGAATGTTCCTACTCCGGGGATAGGGTCCTGATCCTTTGTTACAGGATAGCCATTGTTTTCTTTTGCAGATTTACTCTCTTTAATTAATTATCTGTTCTTATTCAATTCCTGCAATAGACTATAACTGATGTAACACAGAGTACAGGTTTAACAGAGTGTGAATTGTTTATACTACAGCTTTTCAATGCTATTAAAATTGAGTACATACAGTACACAGTCACCTTTGAAATAATCGGACTTTCCCGGGTTGACAATTTATGTGGAACTTGACTGTTTAATTAATAAGTAACTAAAGTGACCAACAATAACGACAAAAACACATAATAACTTTCCTTAATATTTTTTCCCATATATAGTTACACAGCTTGCATATTGATTTCTTGCAATTCAAACTCATGTTGAGTATTTAATTGGCTTGTCACTACTTGAAAACATAGTAGCCTTTTTTTCCTCTGGCTTCTTGTTTTGCACCAGGACCACCTCAACTTGCTATAGAGATCCACCTGAAATATATGTTGTAATCAGACATATATCTGATATTAATGCATTTGATTGGATCCCATTATAAATAAACTAGAGAAAAAAACAAACATGACAGGAATGGAGGCATAATTCAGTGTATATGTATATAACATCAAACCAATATAGACACTTAAACTATAGAAATCCCATGGTTCTCTTAGATATGGAAATTATATATGTGCACATCACCATAGGAATTATGCCAAGTTCTAATCAAGTCAGCCCAAAAAATGAGAACATATTAAAATTCATGGCAAGTAAAATAATATTTTGTTTCTTTTGATGCAAATTATTTGAGATCTTGAAATGATATGGAAAATTAGATATTTGTATCTTAGATAATGGGCATTGAAATTCCAAATTCACTCATAGAATCGTGTGTGTCCCATGAAGTCATGTGCATGGAAATAACACCAAGAAATAGAGCCAAACTGAAGCTTGACTCGTAAGACACCGAAAATACCATTAAAACTTGTTTATTTACACAATTTGACCATATTATGGGAATTCAAAATGTATGGATATTGAAGGATGTTCCTTCAAAAAGGAAAATATACAACATTTATCATCTGAGTCACATTGATTTAAGATATTTGAACAAGAACACACAATTTTCAAGTAATAAAGTAGCTTTTGTATCATTCAACATTAAATTTTGAATATATTCTACTCAATAATTTTGTCAAATGTGGATATTCTTACTTAGAGAGCCAAAACACACATTACACAACTTAAAACATCAAAAATATACAAATATGTTGTAATCGATAAAAAGTGACTGTATATTGTAATTTTAACCCATTAGTGTTGCTTTAGTGATGTATGCTTTTTGTACTCCAGAAATGACGTGGTCAAATTCATTTAATGAAATAGATAGAATTATTTCCAATATCTTCTATGAGTTTCCTTTTCTACTCCAAAAATGATGATCAAAATAATTTAATGAAATAGTTAGGATTATTTTCAACCATTCCAAATCTCTAAAATATTGAACAACTGATGAATTTATTTGAATAAAGCCTATTAAAAAAGGAGCAGAAATATGCCTAGTAGAAATTATCTTTGATGGCTATTCAAAGAGACATGTTCACATTTTTTTTAAATATACTTCCGGAAAAAATGAATAGAAATGTAATACTGCAAGTGCAAATTCATGATGGAGCTTTTATTAATGAAAACTAGGAAGGGAGCCTTGAGAAAAAGTTAATTTCATGAAACAGACTATTTTACTTGCAAGAATAACCAAATATATCATGGTTGTATCATAGCTCAACCACTTTAATAAGACACTAAAACAATTTTCATGAGAAGTCATTGAAGCTAGTTACTTGGACTGAAGAACTCCAGCAAGAAACCGTACAGATAGAGTAACCATTAGAAACCCAAACATGGTGCGACACCCAAAAAATGAAAGTACAGGAATGACTTACTTGGAAAATATCCTACGCTATACCAGACGAGGGGTAGTGAATCAACCCCATTGGAACCTTGTGCAAAAAGCATAAACTGTAAATAAAAATTATAAATTGCTAAATGTAAACTGGTGGTACTCGGTCATGAGAGAAGAAAGAAGCATATAAATTGGTCAACGTAAACTGGTGGTACCCATTGGAGAAGAAAGAATCATCTAGGTTTACCTTTATGGACGAAGTCAGGATTCTCACAGCTTGTCCCTGCAAATTCCACAGACCAAGCATTTACTTGAGAGCCTGAGAACCCTGTGACTTGAATATCGCATTTAATTACCCCATTTCTCATTTTTGGATATCTTTGTAATAGGCCTCTACATGGGAGGATTTCATAACTGATTAATACCTATCAAATCAATGTATTCACCCAAGTTATTTCTATTGTCTAACACTCAAATTAATGACACACAAGGCCACAAGTGGCATGGGAGGGGAGTTCTTCGCAGAGGGAACGCCTTATGACATAATAACATTATAATTTAATTAATATCTATTTACATCTTGTTCCTATCCATTTTTTATACAAATTATGACTTAAATTTTCAAAGATTTTAATTTTGGTTGGTTATCCTATCAATATTAACAATGCAAAATTGCTCGACAAATACATAAAAATGATAGCATAAATATTACATCTGCATCCAAAAACTCTGAAAAAAAAATTTGAGGTAGTTATCCACATGGCGCGAAGGCTACAATAAGACTTTCAAGTTTAAGGCCTAATCAAATGTTTGAAAAAAACTTTTTGCAATAATATTGAAAAATAAATATTCAAGAAAAACTCTTATGAATAAATGACATAAATAATTTGGGGTCGACGCATTTTGAACCCCTACTAATGTTCATCATCAGAACAAAGATTTTTTTTTTTTAAGTTAAATATTATAACTTGTACTAGTTAATGATAAACTCATATTAAATTCATATTAAAGTATTTATATTTAATAATTGTTATTATTAAATTTGATTTATCTCAGGAATGATCGAATAGTGAAGAACATTTTACAATTTACATAAATAAAATATGTAAATAATATTATTCTTTTAATACTGAAACATCCTATATCCATCTTAATTCTAGATCTACCAAGAGTCGAGAGGCATCAAATATCTTTAGGTGTAAACCTCTTTTATTATGAAAAGAGATTTGATCCCTCCTAGTGCTTGGTAGATCCAAAGTTAAGATGGCTCTATGTCAATAATATATGATGTGTTCTTTTATAATTCAAGATGGAAAAGTATTCTAAGTTTAAGGAAATATGTTAACTAGTCAATAAATTTTGAATGAGGATGTTTAAGAGTAGAAAGGGGGTTCTAAGGAAGTAGATAAAAGTCAAGCTTAGGTAAGATTTTTTAAAACTTGAGGGATTGAGAATTAATTTGAAGGTGGTTTTAAGAAACAAAATTTATAAATATTGACTTAATGTCCACTATAACTATAAAAATAAACATAATACGTTAAATATATTAAATTTAATCTAAAATTTATACCAAGCATTGAGAGTAATGAAGATTAATCAAATACAAATTTATGATGGATCTATGTTGGGACTTTATATTCCATAATGGATTTCTTAAAGCCTTTAAACATGCTTCATTATAACAAATACCATTGAAAAATATCATGGAAAACACACTACCATGGGCTCGTAAAGTATGGTAATTTTATAGCTTAATTTAACTTTGCGATTTTTTAGTTAAAATTATAATCATTAACCTTTTTTAACAATTTTAATTATGGAGAATTTTTTTATCTCTTTTCATTTTTCATTTTTTTATTTTATTTTGTTTCTTACAAAGTCAAAATGTCTATGTTGTCATTACAACATCATTACCATACTGGGAAAAAGAGCACCTCTAAGCACAATAAAATATTATATATTATGGGATTAAATTTTAAAATATGTAGATTAAATTTAACAAACATAAGAATAATAGTTGAATAAATACATATTAAATTTTATAGTTGTCTAATATACAATATATGTGCACTTAAATGCTAATGATGGCCCCAAATGTGGCAATGAGGATATCTAGAATGTACACTTGCAAGAGCATGTGCATGTTCCTAATAGTGTGTTGAATAAACCCAACACTTCCAACTAGGATGCTAGTTATGTTGCTAAATTGGCATGGTGCAAAAACACATGCATGATCTTAGGAAAACACACATGTTTCTTGTATGACCTAATTTTACGTGGAGATGGCCCATTGTTTACTATTTCCAATAGTATGGGGATTTTTCAACTTTTATTGATAAAAAAATTTCATCCTTGGTCTACATCGAGTGCCAAGTCGATGAATTAGATCTTTAGATTCCAGGTAGGCATTGAAACATAATCTTCTTCTTTTTCTTTTTCTTAATTCGGTTTAAAATTGAAAAAAAAAATTATAAGCGATACCCTAAACAGAAAAATTATATGAATTTAGGAAACCTGGTTACCATGGAGCCTCCTGACAACCAATACCTACCATAATTAAAGCACAACTTAGAACAACCAAATCAAAACTAATAAGAAATAATTTGTTGACAGTGTTGGATATCATCAACATTGTAAGGGGATCTCCCTGATGTGAAGTTCCAATTAGACTTTCCACTGTTTGATGTAGGAGTCCCATCTGATCATACAAGCCATGCATTGTTCAAATGATTTAAAGATATTCCTTGGGTGTCAATCAACACAACACACACTAATTTGGGTCAGCAAGAATGTGAGCTTTGTGAGACATCCAATGTAAGTTATATGAGGGAGACTTCCATGACTACTGAGGGGAATGAGCCACCAGTTAGAAAAGTAACAGTACTATCCTAATGGCCACCCAAGGGATATAGATATATACTTGTTGAATACCTATTGATTAGTCCACATAATAAAAAAAAATCGTTAAATCATAATGACACTCATTCAATAATAGACATATCTAAGAAAAAAATAGTTCATTAACATAGTAGGTAAATAAAGCAAAATATACCATAAACATAACCATAATAATACAACTACATCTATAATACATGTATGAAGGAATGTCTGCACATCGAGATTTTGATTAAAAAGGTAATATCTAAAGTACATTGTTAGATGAATGAAACATTATATCCAATAATGGAACATGAAAGCACACCTTACTTCTCCAAAGAATGATCTGTCTCCTATGTATTACAAGAGAATACAAGGAAAGACCTCTAGAATATAATGCCTTCTAAAATCCCTTTGCTTGAGTTATGAGGAGCTATTTATAATAATTAATAATGACCTTTGATCTTCCTAATAACTCTTTGACTGCTATGGTTGTTCATATTCTATACGTGAATCGTTAAATTCCAATTTGTCGTGTTTCATTATTCTACATGTGTCCCTTGGACTTCATTACATAACATTTATTACATAAGAAAATTCACAAATGATATGGTGGCCTAATAAGAAGAAACTAACACTGGGACAAAGAATCATCAAATGGATAAATAATTTTCTTCCTCATGGAGTTCACCTGTGATGTAAGTGTGTCATGCTCCCAACTCCTTTGTGATGTCTGTTACATGGAATTTGCATCTATGGATAAATGCATTTTCCCTTAGTGGGTGACTACACCTAGAAAAACAGAATGAAAGTAATTTAACCTTTTCTTATAGAAGATAGATGAGATGGAGGAGCTTACTTGTTGCCTTTGCTTCCTAAATCTCTTTTGAATCGCTCTTGTCGCTCCCACTTGAACTAAATCCACTCAAAAGGTACGTGCATCAAGAGAAACAGAAACAAGAAATGATCAAAGCATACATGAACTATCGACTATATAAAAATGGAGTCAAAGACATTGAAACACATAATCATCATATATATGAACAATCATATGAAAAAAGGGATAAGCTCTTTATTAATTTAGAAGGAAGAGTATCACCCAATACAGTTCGATCTTGTGCCACTCCTCGAGCTTCGGTTCAACCCTCGCCACATCAAAAACACAACACTCAAGCAGCATACATTGCCTAAAATAAACTCAATCCTCAAACCAATAGAATTTCCTTACAAACTTCAGATTCTAGCCCCTCGAACACTATCATGAGTTCTCAACTTATAAGAAATGGAGGTGGTTTTGTCATAAATGAGGGTATTGAATGGCTTTCCAATATTGGAGTTAGTTTCCATGGAGCAAGGGATGAGAGGACAAGAGGTTAATGGATCTATAGCCTATAAAATTTTGAGCTCATATGAGTAGATAAGAGAAGGGAACCTTCTAGAATCATCTAGAATGAAGGAATATTGCCAAAACACTATACAAATTTCACTCAATCTCACTCAGCACAGGCTAAAGAGGGCCTAAGTGCACTGCAGTGCAAGCCACAATGAGCCTACCTACCCTACAGTGCACTTTCTCAAGGCTTAGGTTGCGCTGGTGTCCTAAGAAGGCGTTAGGAAGGCTTCAGGCCATGGAACTTTCATAGAAGGAAGCATTCAATGAGTTGACTTCTCTAGGGCATGTAACAACTAAATTAGGGTTTGATGAGCCCTAAAAGTATTGATCTGAATGTCGAGAGTGATGTTCCCAAATAGACCTGTAACAGTTGCCCCCTAAAGCATGAAGTCGAAAATGATAATGTCTAGTGATATGCTTTACAATGTGACTGAGAGGAACTGAAGTTGATGGTGACCTGCATTGATTGCAATACATAAAATCATGATATTTTGCATTTTTCATGAATTTATGAGGGAAGGCTTACCCATACTCAACATATAAACCTTTCATTACATGCACATAGATAGTCATCTATAGATATAAACCCATTATGGGATGATCATCAATATAAAGCCATCGCATAGATGATTTAGTACTCTCCATTAAAGGCATCGCAACTTGGATGGATGAAACTAGATCCAGGGTCTTCCATCTCATTCAATCATTCGCTCAAGTACTAGTCTAACCATGTGAATATGTGATATGAAGTCGAACATGGGAGGACATCATCTAATTACCAGCCAATGATGTAAGCCATTAACAGACACGAGAGAGATCACCAATAATGATAATGATTCTCAAGTTATTGCAGTACATTCTACATGGCATGAATAGATGTTTCAATGTTGAACACCATACAAAGTCTTTCTGTCAAAGGCTAGTGATGTCAACCTGTTGCCGGAAGCGAGAAACTTTCCATTGATGCATGCAAGCCTCAAGGTACTGGAAGGGTGTTTATAAGTCAACTTCTTGGATAATGTGCTGATGTCAACAAGAAGTGACTCCTCGTAGGAGGGCCTTGATGTGTCCAACATCAATGACAAAAAACATGTGTAATGATTTTGGAGATAGAATGTGACTAATGACATAAGGTTCAGGAATGGCGGTCATGAAAATGAAGGTTTATGAGTATTGCAAAGGATGAGTTTTACTGAATGACTTCTCTTAAACATCTCAGCACCATTGAATGAATTCACAGCATTGACACAAAACCAAAGTGATGGATGGTGTGATAGACCATAGGTATCATAACCATGAAGCAGATAACCCAACCCAAATAGTCATGGAGATGAAGTGAAAGTGTCATGTTCAAGAGTGACTTGCTACCATAAAGTGATTTATCCCTTTTCCCATTTTCCCCAGTCGTTTCTAACTAGTACCTCTTTAGTTTTTAACAAGCTTGAGGATGATAACATATGCTTGTAGTATAATTCCACCCTTCGGGTGAATCAATCACTATGTGATGTTTTAACGAGCCTAGGAAAGGTGAAACACTATCTTGTCATGATGGACATGTTTGTCACTATTTGATGTTTTAATGAGTTGAACGACAATGAGAACTCGGTCCTTTTCATGTCTAGAGAGTTTGAAAAGGAACAAAAAGAAGACTCCACAAGTTCTTTTCCATAAGTAATCTATCTCAGTCTTAAAAAGGGTTAAACTTAAACTAAGTAGATGTCGTTTCTAATTTGTTAACGAGCTCAAAAGGACAAGCGCTAAAAAATCTTTTCATATTTCGAGAGTCTAAAAAGAGCTTAAACAAGACTCGAGGGGGGTTCCTTTTTTGATGTTTAACAAAGCTCGAAAAGAGATAAAAGTATGCTCTATGGTCAAAGTACAATTCACAATCGTACACGTCAAATTCACTGTATCAACTGTAAATGTATTCAAAGCAACACGAAATGGATTAAACATACATGTTTCATTGGTAAAAATACCAATAAACTATAGTTCATTCATTAAATGACATGAAATAACTGGAAAACAAGAATTTACCAAGTCATTTTCATCACATGATATTTACCATTCAATATTTTGCTCTGAATCACTTTTTTACCTTGAACTTTAGCAGTTGATTGCAAGAAATTTTGTGGATCATTTGTCACACCGTGAGGACCAGGTAGGAGATCTACCTTTTCTCTTCCCTTTAGGTTCATTCTTTTGCAATTTCAAGTAAGTTTTCTAGGTGTTTTCGGTTCGTAGGGTAAATGTACTTCATCCTAGGATCTGCACAGCCTATCACATTTAAAACTGCACTGTAGTGCACCCAAATAGAAGGGTACTTGCTCTACAGTTCACTATTTCAAGGCCTAGGCTACACTGGGCATAGTTGATGAATTTGTTTCTCCTTTTTTACACAAAAATCCTTCAATTTTTGCATGAAATGGTTCCTAACTAAGCTTACGGTTTGATTGCAGGTTTTGATCGGATCATAATGACTATTACTTGGTGAGAAAGAGAGCATGAAGAAAAGGATATGGTTGCCCTTAATGATCTAGGTACAATTGAGGCCCTCAGAGACTGTGGGTTACTCAAATAGTTTAGGTTGTCCAAGATGACACAACAACTAGAACTATTGTAGTTCCTAGTTCATTTATGGGATACAACATATCAAGCTTTTCACATAACAGGAAAAGTGCTTCCTATTATGATCGTTGATGTTTACTTCCTTACAGGGTTGTTGAGACGTGGTGCCCTCATATCTCTTTCAGGCTCTGCCCATGGGGGTGAAGGGACTACATTCGACAGTAATGTCAGCCAAGTACATAGCCTAACAAGGATGGGAAGATCAACATCAGGGATGTTCATGGTTTTCCTTTGCGAACAATCCTTTTCATTATCACAAAGTTGGCAGGTAGTGTGACACTTCATCTGGTGAACAGATCATATATGCAGTTTGCACTTGAGTACCTTGATCCAACTACATTCAACTGGTGTGAGGCAATTCTCACTTCGATGAAAGAGCAGTTGACCAAGGTAAATAGCGGTAAGCTGAATAATTTTAGCTATGGTTCAATCTTGATTGCCTTCACCTTACAAAGAATTCCATTGATGCAACCTCAATATGTGGCACTAAGTTTGATTGGTCCTAGAGATCCACAGATGTAGAGATGGATTTAGTTGATGGCTCTACATGTTGGTCAATCATCAATCTCATTTCCTCTTGCATTCTTTAGTTGGCTTAGTCAACAACACCTTGTCATCGAGGAGCATCTGTATGTAGGGATGGACTTTTGTGGAGATCCAGACTTGAGGTTACCAGTGGGTGCCCAATAGGGTGATATAGGTAAATTGTTTTGACCTGATGTTTTTAATTTTTAAGTTTCTACAGGTTTTTGTGTTTATAATTTTCCAAAACTAAACTAAAAATGTACTCATGCATGCAGATGTTGGTACTGTTTAACTTATGGGTCATCAATAGGAGGCGGGTGAACTAGCATGGACAAATGTTGGTAGAGTAGTTCTCCAGGATTTGGATTTGACCGAGACACTAGCAGAGTTGTAAGATCATATAGAGGGGTTAACTCTCGGTATTTCAGATATCTAGATTGAGGAGTTACCGATGAGGATGCAACGCCATACTATTGTTGTATCTTGTCATTGGATGAGGCTATTGTGCATGAGAGATTAGGTTGTGACCTATTATCATGAGCATCATTAGGTCTACTTAGGGTGTTTTTCTATATGCATTTTGAGTTTCGAGGTCGTATGACCACTATGTCTTGGACACAAATTATGTAAAAACTTTTAAAACATCTATCTATTTTTTCTTTCAGTGTTTTTATATATGGTTATGTGTAATCCCATTCAACTATTAATGTGAATTGAAAAATTTACTTTTACATGTGATGAAAATGTCTATTTAACACATAGTTAGCTAATGAATCAGTTAATGTGCTAAAGTTCCTAGAAATGTGTTCATATTGCATGTAATCAAAACGTCTTTCCAAGATATGACATCTAAGGAATATACGATAAATTATTTGAGTTCAGACGATATAAACTTTTTTTAGTTGCAGTATGGTAAGTTGTGAGTCCAACCTAATGATGTTTTAGCAAATGCCAAGTGAAATGGCATCAGAGAGGAGTTTGATCAACACATTATACTCAGTGATATTGTTCATAGAACAACTGATACAAATCCCTTGAAAACTCATTAACTTGCCACTTGGAGCAAATATGGCCCATGTTGCAGAATATAGGTTCTGTGTACTATGACTAGCACCATTGGCATAACCAAAAAATGGTTCTGAAGATTCCAACATCTGCAACAAATGCAAAGCGGATTACTTAACCACATAAAAGCTCCAAAAGTCACACTGTAACACACACACATGCAAACAAAGCATATATACAATGTTTATTACTAAAAGAAATCATGCATAGTAACATTTCAAATACAACCCATTACGGGGTTGTGACAATGGAATCCCATCACAATCAACTAACTCAGAAGCACCTTTTGCCCAAACATGCTTGACAATATAGGGGCCCATCCTTAAAGGATCAAATTTCCTTACTCCTAGTTTATCAACTTCCTAATCATAAAGCAAGACTAGGTCTCCTTCTGAGAAAATGTGAGGCTTGAAATTTTGGTCATATTGCGCCTTTATTAGTTTCTTATGTGCATCGTTACCCAAGGTGGCTTCACGACAAGTTTCATCTAGATGGATAAGCTCTAAGAAATGTGCTTCTTCTTCAGAAGTGTCAGGTAATAGGTCAATTGCGAGTTTTAATGACGAAATTTCACATTTTACAAGCAAGATTGCCTCAAGACCATACACCAATTGAAAAGGAGTGAATCTAGTTGCATTTCTCATCGAGGACCAGTGAGCCGATAAAGCCAAGTATAGGATTAAATCCCAGTTTTGTTTATGAACTCATATCATTCATTGGAGGATTTTCTTAAGGATTTTGTTGATGAACTCAACTTTTCCGTTAGCTTGCAGATAATAAGGAGTAGAACTATCATGTGAAAGTCCTAACTTGGCAGTCAATTCGGTCATCATATGGTTGTGAAAATGTGACCCATGATCTGTAACTATATCTTGTGGTACACCAAACCGTGCAACCACATGGTTGAAGAAAAAAAGAGCAGACGTCTCACTATTGTTATTTAATGTAGGCATGGCCTTGGCCCATTTCCTAAAGTAGTCCATGATGACAATTATATACTCATGGCCCCCACTTGAGGTAGGCTTACATGTCACAAAGTCAATGCCCCATTTTGAAAATGGTCCAACAAAGATGATATGATGCAATGGTGCAAGTGCTAATCGTGTTTTGCAGTAAAAAATTTGGCATGCATGACAACTTTTGACAACAAGAATGCAATCAGTGAATATAGTTGGCTAGAAGTAATCAGCACAAAGAATCTTCTGTGCAGTACCATAACTAGATAAATGTCCACCAAAAGCACTAGAATCGAGGTCATTCACAAATTTATTGGCTTCCTCATGAGTGAGGTACCTCCATAAAATCCTATTGATATGATGATGATAAAGGGTGTCACTAATGATCAGATAATCTTTAACTTGGTAATGAATACATCATTGTTGCGAGTGACAGGTATTGGGCTGAAAATTTTGGGTCTGGAGATAGATCAATATCTCTCCATACCACGGGTCAGATGATGATATCAGGAACAAAGAATCATTTGGATTTGATGGTTCTGTTGTTGAATTGATATTGGTAGAGGGAAGGTCGCAAAGAATCTTGATAAAGACTAGATATTTCTTTGATTTGGATTTGATGAATTCCAAATCAAACTCCTGCAAAATGATGATCCATTTCGAGTATTTTTCCCCCAGCAATTGACATGATAGAATATATGTCATAGTGGTGCAATCCAAAATGATAGTGGTCTTTTAGAGGAGAATATAGTGGTGAAATATCTATACAGCTTGAACAATAGCCAAAGCTAACTTTTTGACATAAGAGTACTTAACTTCCATATCATTGAGATTGTGACTCAAATAATAGATTGTATGTTCAGTCCCATCTTCTTCTTGGACTAAAACCATAGCAATGGTTGTATCTGTAGTGACGAGATATAGGAAATAGCCGTTTTGATAATTAGGGGCATACATTAATGATGCTCAAATTAGGGTATCTTTAAGAGAATGAAAGGAATCTTACGTAATCTGATCCCAATGGAAGGGTATCCCCTTTTTCAAAAAACAAGTAAATCCTTAGCCGTTTTAGCATAGCTGGGAATGAACCTCTTTAGAAAGTTAGCCTTCCCTTAGAGTCCTTGTAATTGCAGTAAATTGGAAGGTGGAGGCAGATCAAGAATTGCCTTAACCTTCAAAGGGTTGAGTCGAATTACTTCTTTAGACACTATGAAACCAAGGAAATGACCAGAACCAGCACAAAACATACAATTGTGTGGATTGAGTTGAATTTTGTAGTGTCGGCACCATAAAAATATAACTCTCAGATGTTGCGCGTGATCAACCCATTGTCGTGAATGAGAAGGTAAATCATCTAGATATGGTTGAACAATGTGTTTGATGTCATGGAAGGCATAATTTATTTCCCTCTAAAAGGTTGCACCAGTGTTCTTCAAACCAAAAGCGAGTTTCCTATATGTGAATGTGCCCCAGGGATAAATAAGAGTCATTTTATACTGGTCTTCTCGGCATATATTGATCTGATTATAGCCTGTAAATCCATCCATAAATGAAATTATTTCACATCCAGCACAATCATCAATTATTTGGTCGATAAAGGGAGTGGGATAGTTGTCTTTTGGACAAGTGTTATTAAAATCCCTATAATCAACACACCCTTGTATTTTTCCTTGTTTCTTCATGACAGGGATCTAGAAGATGGGATTGATGATGATAATCTTCCCATGATTCTTCTTCTATCATCATTTATTGGATGATTCCCTCATTTGTAGAAAATGTAAGTGAAAACCGATCAGAGGAAGTACCATATTATAACTAACAATCACCCCATACAATTGTTCATAATAGATTTGGGATCGCCGCACAAGCCAAAAAGACTGATTTCTATGCAAGCTCAATGGGACTTAGCAACATCATTTCATTATGCATATCATTTTCAGAATTATTGGGAATCTTCCATGAATTAGATGAAGTGGAAGATATCATGTTTCAAGTCTCAACTTTTGCCACTTCCACCATTTGTGATGGTGAGGGTAGCAAAAAAGTATCCATTAGGGAAGGATATTTAAAGAGACCTACTCCAACGTTCTGAAGAGATATAGGGGGTCTATGAACTAACAGAATACTTCTAGTAGCTTGTGAACTAGAGGCAGAGAAGCTAAGTTGATCAATTACTGTGATTCCTCCTTTATGAAAGAAAGCAATCATATGGAAGGATGTCAAAACCATAGCAACCATACCATAAGCCCAAGGTCTTCCTATAAAAATGTTGTAGCCAAGGGGTCTGTCAATGACCTCAACTTCAACAGTTACTATTTTTCCCACTAGTTCTCTCTGTAGGTTACTTAAAATTTGACAAGGTGTATATGTGTGACTGTCAAAAGCTTTTAATGTTGTATGTGACCGTGACAAAGGTGCGGAGCCAAGTGCTTTCCAGAACTCATTCACATGAAACAAGTAGAAGCACCCTCGTAAATGATGGTTCGGTGAACAAGTTTATTCAGAGCCTTTACTTGGATCGGGAAAGCTAACTAAGTTGGTAATTGTGGCATATATCCTACATGGTTAAAAACCACAAAATTAGAATCCGTTGGATCAATTTCACCAATTGGTGACAATAAAGCTTGCTTTTGGGAGGGACAATTTTGAAGCACCTCAAGCGTCGACATAGCAGAAGGTGACTGACCCAAATCTTCTACTATGTTAGAGTTTTTCGTTTCTCAAGCTTGAGGGTTGAATGTAGACTTATGTAGAACTCTTTTAGGCAGTTTTATTGTTAATTCTGGTGCAATGGGTGGTGTAATAGGATCAGACAAAGTCGAAGTCAAGGGATTTGGTTTATCTAAAGCATGGTTATTTGACAATGACGATGAATTACCATATTCTTTACTTCGTGTTGACACCAAAACATCAATTTTATTCTTAGAGGCGGATAGGATAAGCACTTTTGAAGTGGAAGCATGATCTATAGAATCCAAATGAGTCTCTGGATTTGGAAAAGGATATGTCAATACCATAGATGCACTAGAAGTCCTAAGAAGTTTTGAGGCTTCAAAGCGGTGAGGACAGTCTCGTGTAAAATGATCCTTGTTACAAATCAAACATGGATAACGAGGTCTCCTAGCAGGAGAAGAGGAATCAGATGATTTCTCTTGAGGGGGAGGGTTTTGTTCCTTTTTATCTTTCCCCTTCTTCTTTCTTCCAGGTTTCTTCTCATTCTTTCCTTTGTCAGATGACATGACATTTTTTTTGGAAACATGAGTATTATCATATGCAGTAGAAGTTTGATTGGAAATAGGAATTGTTTGACCATATGTTCTACCTTTTGTTTGTCTACTCGAAGAACCAATCATATCGTCACCAGCATGAGAGTCCTTACTCGATGGGGGTGGAGGAACACTAAAAACTAGTCTAGGTGCATTTGGAATTTTGTCATAGAGCGTGCCAGACTATGTGTAAATAAAGTCTAAGTATTGGGCATGAGAAATTAATTTCTCTTCAGTGACAACTACTCCTGTAGCCACATCCTCAATGATAGATGGCAACAAGGATTTTATAAACCACTGACTTAAAAGCTAATCAGGAACATAAGCTTTGACCATTCGACGATTGTTGAGGGATTTTATCCCCTAGGGCTTTTGGGTGGAACCCTAGCAGACTGAAAGTTGTCTAAACAAAGAAACATGCACACACACAACCATTATGCTAGCAAAAGCTAATTCTAAAGTAAGAAGGACATACCTCAGGTTCTACGTTCGGGTAGTTCCTCAAGGGTCCAAACCCTTCTTCACGTCCCTTTCGCTCCTTTTCCCTCCAAAACCAACAATTCCAAAGAATGCAGCAGTATATGGACAAAGATTTACATAAAAACCATCTTTATGTTATACAAGAAGGAAGTTAGTTATGAACTTTTAGACATCCATTCATACATGAAATTCAAACATGAACATCATAAACATAAAGAAGAAGCATATCGTGAATCAAGACGTGTTTCTTTATTATAGAGAAATAGAAAGTACAAAAAGAGTAATATCACCTGAGCAACCTCTGCAGGCTCCAAGCTCAACCTCCTTCTGGATCTGTCCCGCCTCAAGCCTCTAGCATATCTCCTTCCAAGGTTCACTCCATGATGCCATAACTAAGGAATGAACATCAAATCACAAGGAAACAAGGGTTTCCTGTACAAATGGGGGAAGTGCAGAAGGCACGAGGGTCTTCAGACCTGATCAGGGGGAAAATCTCAGTATAATAACCTTTCTCTCTCTTCTCTCCTCCCTCAGGCCTTCCCTTTGATGTCTTTTTATACCAATTCCAAAGTAGTTTTTTAGTTAGGAATTGGTTGGGAACAGTTGAGGCCATGGGCATTAACAGGTGATCAGCAGGTAAAACCCGCGATCTCCGCCTAAAAATAAGGAGTTTATTATTTTTTTAACTGTTTTAATACATATACGCGGGTTGGGCATATATGAACCAGCGTATACACGCGTTTAACTCAGGGAAATGTCGCGTACAGGGAATAAAACACTGTTTTTTTAGATTTTGGACCAGGTCTGGAAGGAGGGATTGCCCTAGGCCATGAGTACATCATCACAAACAATAATAGTGAGATTTGGAGCTATAACAGATGCCCCCTAATATATGAGGTCAGAAGGGGTACATGATGGCCGAAATATATTAAGCAAGTACATGGAAAGGAAATTTGCCAAAGACCGAGGAGTACTTCACCAGAATTCAGCCTGCCAAGCCACAAAAGAAGATCAGAAAGAAACACTGTCTGAGGAGGGCATACCGATTCTCAGAGAAAGCAAAGCATGTCCGCATATCAAGTACAAGCGGATCCACTAAGTATACAAGTATAAATGACTGGAAAATACATAATGGATCATCTGATCATGATCGAACAAGTACATGTCTGAATATCACATATAAAACTGTCAATGATGCTGAAAGATACAACAGATCACTGATATCAATGACTGATCCCAAAAGGTACCAACTGAACATGATGGAAGAGGATGGTACTACACTGCAAACTTAGGTGTCAGCATATAGAATGTTGCCATGAATGACTGCAACATATAAGGTGGAGTGGTATCAACTAGCAGCAACAGGAGCAACTTTCAAGTGAACCAATGAATGCTGATACAACCTGAGGTCTTCACCGACCGCCGTGGTACATTTCTACACCATGGGAATAAATGATCTAAAGTCGACCATGTGAGAAATCATTTGATTACCGGTCATTGATGTATACCGTTAACAAACACGAGACTACTCACCGATAATGATAATGAGCGTCAAGGTACCCAGTACAAACTGACAAGTGCGAATAAATGAGCTAAAGTCGAACACTGTAAGAATCTATCGAATCAAGAGACAATGGAATGGTTTCCCACTGTCGATAGCGTGAAGGATCTGCCACTAAGACTGCAAACCCCAAGGTACTGCCAAATGGACACTAGATCTTTGCCCCAGAGCAATGAGTCAGAGTCGATAGGGAAAGATCCACTAGAAGGAAGGCATTAAGGCATCCTTCATCAATCTAGTGCGAGTGTAACCCGTAGGCCAATAATGTGGAAGGAATCGGACGAAAAAAGATGTAGTAAACGAACCGAAGTACGTTTTCGGCGTACATAAGATGTATCTAGCGCATGGAAGAAACCCTCTGAACCAACCAATAATGAAAGTTGACACAGAGGTGAGGTATCCACCAATAGGGTCAATTGGAAACCAAGGTACTGCACGAATCCCAACGTGTGATAATTTAAGTTGACGTCGAACACAAGGGAAACCACTCAGTCAAAGACCCATGATACTGATCGATGTTGAGCACAAGGTAACCTATCAATAATGAAAATAGGGCTAGGGTGCAACTCTAGGCCTGCCCTCAGAGCAAGATGTCGTCGTCGATAAGGACAAGACCCATCGGCAAGAAGTCAATGGGGACCTTCTCAAACCAGCACGAGTAAAGGACCAATATAACTGATGTGATGTAAGACATGACGCTGACAACCGGGATGGCCGACTGAAAAATGAGTCAAGAGACACCGCAGAGAGGCCGACTCAGGCTAACTTCCCTTGAACAAAAGCATGACTCAATGTGACTATGGAAGCATATGATGAATCTGTATAAGTTCATCATGCAGGAGGCATGAATGAACCCTCCATATGATTGGAAGAGGTAACCAATCGGGGGAGAACTGACTCGATAACAATGGTTATGGCAAACCTAAGTCAAGCTAAATCCCACCAAAATGGAGGAGACTTTGCTTTGAGTGCTTTGTTCAAGGGCGACACGACTGACTCTAGCTGCCAATAATGGATGGAAATACTGTCCCGTTCCCGCTCTTTTTGAAATATTTAATTTTTTTTGTCTTTTTCTGTTAAGCTCAAAAAAGAATAAAATAATGCTATGGTATAGTGGAAAAGGACGAGTGTCGGTGAAACAGATGATCTAGTTCCTGGGAGGGGAACTTTCCTATGCTCAATGCA
>APFE031105660.1:0-31111 GCA_000404065.3 Pinus taeda | reverse complement strand
ATATAGATATATAGATCCCTCATCCTAGAGATCCATAGGCTGGAATTTGTGAGACATTATATTGTTCAGTGATCTAGCTTTTTTTGAGGTGTAGAGAGCTTTCATGCTGGGATGATGGCGCTGGATTAGATAGCTAGGTTGTAATCCTCTCTTCTACTACTTCTATCAATAAAGTTATTTGAGTTTTCCTCCATATACTTGTATATTTCATAATCTTGTATTTGTGTATGCATTTGTATGGTTAATGTACATCTAATTCTACATTGTTTATGGTTATAGATCTCTATTCTTTGATGGTATTTTGCTGCTTTGCCTCTACAGGTGTTCTTTAAAGCGGGGCAAGTGAGAAAGGAGTGGTGAAAATTCTATCAAAGGAGGGAGGAAAGAAGCAAGGAGCCAAGTGAAATACTAAGGTTGGTGCTCTCTACTTCTCTCTCATCTCTCTCTCATAAAGGAAAACACGAGTTACATTGAATTGTTTTTTTTCTAAGATAGCTACCTGTCTTAGTGGGACTAGCAACTCTGAATAAACACCAGTTTTCCTAGAAACAAAATGGCGACTCGGCTGGGGAGTGTTAGCGAGAATAATGTCCACTCGGAGCTGCTATTCCCACTAAGGCTGTTAGCTATCTTAGAAACAAACAAGTAAAGACTACTTTCATTTTCCTTTATGAAAATAGACAAGAGTGGAACAAAGGACACCAACCTTAGTCTTGCGCTTGGTTCCTTACTTGATTCCTTTCCTTCCTGATAGATCTTTGCCGCTTCTTCTTCGTCTCCCAGCTTCAAAGAGCACTTGTGGAATCAAAGAAACATACTAATATCGAAGAACAGAGATCTATATTCATAAATAACAGAGGACCAAATAGGTATTAACGATACAAATGCATATACAATCAAACATACAAGAATATGGAGGAAAACTTGAATAGATTTATTAATATCAAGAATAGCAAGATGATTGCAACCAATAGTTCTAACCCAGCATCATCCTCCAGCAAGAACCCTTCTTCACCTCAAGCGAAGCTTAGATCACCCAACACTATGAATGTACACCAGAAAACCAACAGCACTTCTCTATAAGATACAAAATTCCAGCCTCTGGATCTCTGTGATGAGGATCCATATATAGATGATTACAGAGAGGTGATTCATCTTCTGGGATCTTGATTAGTGTCCTCTCTCTGATAGTTCCTACTTCCACTTGGAGAATGATGATCTCTTACTCATCCCTGGTCGAAAATAGAGAGGCAAGTGTCAGAGGGGAAGATTCTGGAAGATTCCATGATCTTCAACCTCGCATTTTTTCCCTACCATTTGTCCATTCTTGACCATCGCACCCTACAGAGGAGAAATTCAGTATGCATCGCACCTTATACACTGGGAAGGTGATATGCATCGCACCCTCTGCACTGGGATTTCAGTATGGCCCAGTTTTGACCATTTATGAGCAGTTTTCGGTGGAGAATTTCTGGGAGATGATGTAATCAGCTGACCTTGTTCGTTTAGGCAGTGAAGAAACAATTTTAGGGACATAGGAGCCCTCAGTTTATGGAAATTTATGATTGGGGTTGAAGTGCCCAAAAATGTCTATAACACACCATACAAATGTGACTCAGGTGTTGTGGTAAACATCGAAGAGGTAGCGACAAAGGATTCTATCACAACGGTAACAAACGGTACAGTCTGGGATGTTGATTTTTCCATAATCAAATGTCCTAATAAATTTCCTAATGAATGAATGGGTGTCTAAAAGTAGTAAGGATCAAAAGGAGCAATAAAGTGAGGAGTATGAGGATAAAGATAAAGTCCAGGTCCAAAGCAAACTCGAGTTTTGGGTGTTTCTTCCTTAGATTCCTCTTTAATCAAAATCAAACTATGTGGAAGGATTTCACTATTAGGTCCATAATAGATTTTTGGTATTTGTTGCTAATGTAAAGGGGAAGTCTGAATAGTTACATATGTCTGAGGATGAACTAGTCGATTCCCTTTTGGTATGGTATCAACTTCTAATTGTTCAACTTCAAGATCCAAGTGTTTTGGTAAAAGAACAATGGGTTCATGTTGGGCTTCTTGAACAACTTCTGGTTCAATAGTAACTTCTGGTTGAACTTTGATATGTTCAGGATCAACTTCCGGTTGAACAGATTCAGGTTCGAAAGTAATTTCTTGTTGAACAGCTTTGGGTTGAGAATCAACTTCTTGTTGGACAACTTGGGTTACCATTTAACTGGGTTCAGTTCTAGTGTCCTCAGGTAATTGTGGAGATTCCACTTTAGTAACAGATGTACAAGTAATTATAGGAGTAACTGGGGTCACAATACTTACCAGTATAGGTGAATCTAGTAATTCAAGTGAAGAACCAGAAGTTTGTGATGTACTGGATTCAGTCAAATGAGATCGCTTTTTTCGGCTAGGCGTAGCTTTAGGGAGTAAAGGTAGTTTACTCGATATCCTCCACGAATGACAAGGTAAGGGTTGATGTTCCTCCATGATTGCTGATTGATTTTATTAGAAAAATAAATAAACAAAAATAGGGTAATCTAGGCAAAAGGATTACCAAGAAACTGTGAACTGCAATTTACTGCCTCAGTAAACCAAGGACTTAACATACGTGTAGGCAATCTCCCCGAATGATGTCTTCAGCGTATCAAAGTGTACAAGGTAGCTAACTCAGTTACCTAAGGATTGATAGAAACCTAATGTAGTCCTCCCATATATACCTAAAAGTATGTGGAGGTGCAATCTATGTTAGCATTGTCTAATGTGAAACCGCATAGTGAGAGAATTCATTTATACTTTTCATACTATAACACAACCATATATACTCGAAGCTACATGCACGAGCTGCGATATACTTACATACGTGGAAGGAGGTATCACACTCAGAATTTACCACAGACAATTAATGGCAACTGCTATGTTTTACGATGTCAGAACACGTCTCTAGCCTACCTATAAATGTTATTCATTAGCTGACAATGCTCCATTAGGTTAATTGAGATAAATTTTAAGTTGATCTTGATTAAGAGTTTGTCTTTCACTTTCACCACGTGATGTCTTTGAAATTCCTAGAATGCAACTATGATGAGAAACATTCTTTTCATTTGATTTTGAACATTGAAAACCTTAACTACAAGGGATAGAACAATCAGAATGTTTAATAAAAGAGCAAAGAGCACATCTAATGAAAGTTCCCTAAAATATTCCTATAAGCACACACAAAACCTCTAATTGCATAATTCATGTTCTTCTTATCAATTTGCTTAATGCTGAGATGAACAAAAGGAAACTAATGCACATACAATCAATCAATATTTTTGCAAGAAATGAAGACTTTACGACATTTCCTTTTCGAAAGAAATGAAGACTTTACGACACTTTCTTTATAGAAAAGATTAATCAAATATAAGCTAACTTTGATAATGAATTGATAATGATAAAGAAATCATTTATGAAAAATGAAACAATCAAGGCCAAAGTAGGGCTAGTAGGAGAAATAGAACTTGATTTCAAAACCACAAGAATCATTGATCTTTCAGCGAACAACAAGAGAAGCAACTTTGGAAAAACCACACCAAAAGTGAGTTTTTAAGCCTAAAAGGAATTAGTGTAGGCTAAAGAGGGAGACAGTGCACTGCAATGCACTGTCTCTAAGGCAGGGGCTACTCTACAACATATTGTGTCAAGATAAACACTGCACTGGTGCCAGAGAGTCAATTCAAGAGACATTCAAGCACAATTTTTTACTAAAAACACTTCAAGAAGACTGAAATAAGATCAATAAAGCTCAGAAAAGTCTACTAGGGTGTAATATGATAAGGGTAAGCCACCAAGAATGGCAGTCATATCCCCAAGATGGTCGCTAATTTGTTATATGGAATTTTCATCTACGGATAAACACATTTTTCCTAGGTAGGTGACTACACCTAGAACAATAGAATGAATGTAGTTCAACCTTTTACTATAGAATATAGATGAGATGGAGGAACTTAATTGTTGCCTTTCACTTCTTAAATCTCTTTTGAATTTCTCCCATCACTCCCACTTGAGATGAATTTTCTCAAAAGGTACCTACACCAAAAGAAACATAAACAAGAAATGATCAAAGCATACATGAACTATGGACTATAAAACAATGGAATTGAAGACATTGAAGCACATAATCATCACAGATATGACCAATCATGTGAGAAAAGGAATAACCTCTTTATTAATGTGAAGGAAGAGTATCACCCAATACAGTTTGATCTTGTGTCACTCCTCCAACTTCAGTTCAACCCTCGCCACATCAAAAGCACAACACTCTAGTAGCATAACATTTCCTAACATAAACTAAATCCTCAAACCAACAGAATTTCCTTACAAACTTCAGATTCTACCCTCCTTGATCACTATAATGAGTGCTCAATTTGTAGGAAATGGAGGTGGTTTTGTCATAAATGAGGGTATTGAATGGATTTCCAATATTGGAGTTAATTTCCATGGAGCAAGGAATGAGAGGATAGGAGGTTAATGGATCCTTAGCCTATCTAATTTCCAGCTCATAGGAGTAGATAAGAGATGGGAACCTTCTAGAATCATCTTGAATGAAGGAATATTCTCAGAACCATATGCAAATTTCGCTCAATCTCGCCCAGTGTAGGCTAAAGATGGCCTAACTCCATTGTAGTGCAGGCCACAGTGGGCCTACTTGATCTGTAGTGCAGTGTCTCAAGGCTTAGGCAATGCTAGTGTCGCAAGGAGGCATTTCAATAAGGCTTCATGCCATGAAACTTTCAAATAAGGAGGCATTCAATGAGTTGACTTCTCTAGGGAATGTACCAACTCAATTAGGGTTTGATGAGCCCTAAAATTACTGATATGAATGTTGGGAGTGATGTACCCAAATATACCTGTAACAATGTCTTTGACTCGAACTTGAAAGTCCCGTTGTAGTACATCTTCACCTCGAGTGCCTCTGTCTGTATGTTGTTGGAGATTTGCTATACATTATTCTACAAGCATGAGAGATTCATGTGCAGTTTGACTAGTGCAAACACGTGCTATATAATAATGTCTTTGGTAACCTCCAAGCCTTCTCACTATGTTTCTTTCCTGATTTATTCTCTAATCTCCTAGAAGATGACATATTTGCGTCTGGTAGCTTCAAGAGATCTAGTGGAGAGCATCCCATGTTTTCGTGTTAAAGACTGAAACTGATTATGTAGTCGGTTATATGTAAACAAAATATTAACCGAATATGCTCCAAGATGTGGGTAGTTTTTTAGGTAGAGTCTCAACTCAACTCTATTTATTTTTTCGACAATTATATCCTTGTTTTCCAAATTTTCCGGAGTATTAGGATATTTGGTAGTCCACTCTTGCATGCGATCAACAACTATGTTTGATATCTTCAGGACTTTCACCACTTCCCATGCATTGTTATGAATGCCAAAACCTACTATATATGCATCATCTCATCATATAGTCTCACCATAGTGTCTTCCATTAGCCCCAACTCCTTTGAAATGGTTGATTTCCATTCTATAGTGTTGAACTTTTGTGATGACAACCGTTGATTGTCTCTTGCAAGATGTTCTACATGTTTCTTAACCACAACAAGTTCTCATTTCAGCCTATCATTCTCATTTAACAAGTACTTAGAGTTATCTTGTGCTGATGTAGCAAATGCAAAATTTACCGCCATAGTTTCCCTCAGATTCCTTCTACTTATGATAATTATCACCTTCTTTGTGGAGATTGAGACTGGATTCTGAGGATCCTTTAAGAGATATATATGCCTCTATTGCATGATCCTCTTATTCAGTTGATTGAACATTATACTGCATACGCACATGGCATTTTATGTTGGTGGATGTGTGATCCCCATCTCTCCAAATGGAAGATGACCACCTATGAGAGGATGTTCTCCTGTAGTATATGGTTCTTCCTCCATTGTCTAGATGGTATATTCTTGCTCAAATTGTTCAATTCCATATCTTGACTCATTTCTTCTTCCTCCAATCTCTATGCTACTTCCTCCTCCTGGGACTGCCTCTGTTTTTCTTCTCCTATCCTCCTCTTCTCTTTTTCTTCTACTTGTTTCTTCTCTAGCAACCCATTTTGTTGAATATTCCTCTCTTTTTCTTCTGCTTCTCTCACCTCCTACTCTCCTTGAATGGATCATGAGTTTAAAGGATCGGCTTTCCATTTCTTTCCGCGCTTGATTGTTGAGGAAAACTTGATCCTTTTCTTGGGAGTTAATTTCTTTGTTTGAGTTGTTATCTCTTCCATCTACTGCACTTGAAATTTTGAATATAGTGGCTCGTGGGGTGAAATGGTTTCCATTGTTCGACTTGTCTTCATATTGGCATTGCACCAATTCTTTATCTTCCCATCTTCTACTATGGACATTGATGAGTACCCTGTGTTGTGATCGATCCTTTGACAATGTTTCCTGCAAATTCACCTGGGATCATATCCATGGAAATATTTAGTAGCCAAATGTAGGTTGTCCAACTCCTGTATCTTTGTCATTCTCATATTATGGATCTTTAACTCACACAGTCTGATGCTCAATGGAAAGATAAGACAAGGGGATTTCTTCCTCCTGTGAATAATTCATGACCATCCCTTTTCGTGTTGATTAGAAACTTCTTACATGACCACCTTGTTGGTCACATATTGCAGCATAAGATGAAGGGATACCTGACAATTGAAGCACGTGATGTATGTACCCTCGGGAGTTGCAAACCAATCCCTGATATCTAGAAGTGGATCCTTTACTTGATTGGTAATGTAAGGAGGATCAATCTCAAATATAATGTACAAGATAACTGCAAAGAAGTGTTTAAACAATTTTTCATATATGGTTGTGAAGCTTGCTTTTGATAACACTCTGCAGTGGTGCTAAATTTGGAACTTCTCCTCAGGGGTCTAGTTCTAGCTCATTCTTGGGAACACATATTGTGCTCAAATTCCATCTAAGAGAAATTAAAACATGTAGAATTATGGTTCCTGGTTCAATCGTAAAGATGCTTTTTCCTGCCGAACCTAGCATTGCAAATAAAATGACAAGATATCCTCCTAATTGAAATTTCTAACTTGGGTCTACACCATGTTGAATGTGTATATCGAATTATCATTGAACAACTCAGTATTATTATGCCCATATAACCAATAATACATGGCTATAAAGTACTGATATACATCTATGAGAATCTTTTCTGAATAGACTATGGATGGGTGATGATGAAACTTAGCAGGCTCTCGATACTATGACCTAATAACATCACCTATGTCGAGGGTAGCCCAACTCATGTTGAATTTGTCATTTACATATTCATTGAACTTGAGAATATTATAATATTTATGCATATCTTCACCAAAATAGGTCGTGAGCTGACTTCCACTCTCATTGTGTAGCACAAGGTGTGAGTCATCCATATGTGTAATGATCCATTCAATCAGCTCCGCGCATGGCATGACCGAGAATCTGCATGCGATCATGTGCATCTTGTACTTATTGATGTTGATGTATGCATGAAAATATTATAGGCCCTTAGAAAACCTCTCCTACACAAATGTGTTGTAAATCTTGCTCCATATGACCTTTGTATCGTTATCAATAAAGCATTGTGTATTTTCATATATGGGAATATTTGGCTTTGTAACATATCTGCATTCATCAACACTTCTTATAAATGCTCTTTGGAGATCACTTTGTGAGGCAACATGGATCAAACAAATGACAAGAAGGTGGTAATACTTGTATCATGAACACTTGTTTTGGGAAACACACTCATAATGATAATATTAGCTTAAAGAAACATAACTATGGAACAATACTTATAAATAATGTACAAAAATCCATCGCAGATGATCAAACAGTAAAAACTATGAATGAAATGCAAAATAACTTTTATGCATGAGAAAATGGGCATCAAAACTACAAGGGCACACTCTCAAAACACAAAGGGATATGTAGGGTCATTCAGGGATTTCCAATGCACCCATGCACTCAAGAAAGAGGAAAAATTCATGTAGGGCATATTGGCACACCCCAAAGGGTTGAAGGGATGGAATGATAGGCCTTTGGGTCTTCCCTATTTTCTCATTCACTCAAGGAGATATGAAATGCCCACTGTCACACTCTAAAGGGACAGAGGAATGAGTTAGCAAGACTTCAGGCTTTCACAATGTGCCATCTATTTAAAGAAGAGGAGGGTGCATTGTCGCATGCCAAAGGGATGAAGGAAGATGTTTTATGACTTTATGATGTTCTCATGTGCTCAATAGAGGGCACAATTATCTGTGGTGAAGAAGTGCACTCTAGAGGAGAACTTAATCAAACATGGCATAATTTTTTAAGCTAGTCACACTTCCATCTCAAGAAGTCCTTCGTACCTATTCGAAGCTTAGAAAAAGTTTGAATAACAAGATTTTTTTAAAAGATGAGGAAAAGAAATATCTACAAGGCTTTATAGTTGATGTTACTTTCAGTGTATAATATGGAAGGTTTCAAGAATGTGAATAGTTTCTGCATGAAACAACAAATTAACACTTGCAACATGAAGATTCAACATAAACGCCATCAAACAAACTGAGTGAAAAAGAGAAGCAAGATTTAGTAGTGAACTCATGAACTGTAATGGACAGATTTGACATGAAAAACTTGTTGCACTCGTTGATGAAGCAATTCTTAATTCCTAGTTGTGTGCCTAATTCATATCGAATGATTGTGAAGGAAGAATGATTAACTAAGTTGATTTAAATAAGTAGCATGCAAAATTGATTGATGCATGAGCACCACTTACCGTCGCATGAGAGGGTTAGTTAAATAATTTAATGGGCTCCTATTTTCTAAGAGTGCACCCCCATGCAACAAGGTTGGCTCATGCTTGCATCTAGAAATGGAACATGTCTTCAACATGAAGAAGTGTGCTCATGGAAGGCACATCTATTCAACATGGAGTGTGCTCAATGAGGGCGCACTCCTTCGGGCTGAAGGATTGTGCTCACATTGAGAACATTCCTTCACAAACTTGGATTGTGCTTTTACCTTTATGGATCTTTTTCTTGATTTTGTATGCTTTTTTATGATTTTGAGTGTTTTTCGATTGTATGCATAGAAATAAGGCAATTTTCTAAGTCAAGAAATATCACGAGTTCACCTAACCATAAACTAACTAACTCAAATGCTTATAATGGTCAAATGAAGATACTTAGGAAACGTTGACTTAAGAAGATGCAACACTAGGAGAGAAAAACATATTACAAATCCAACAACAAGATGACTCAAGGGAGCTTGAAATGACATGTATCATAGGATCCAAAATTAACATAGGAATAAAATTTTGGAGGGTTGTCATTGCAAGAAAAAAACTTGGCGACACACTGGGAGAACCCCAACTTCTTTGAAATGGTTCATTGTAAGAATAAAGTATCATTTCTTCTGGAGGTATTTATTTAGTTAGTCGGTTACCTTATCTCTACACTCTTACACAATTAGTGATATAGTCTTCCCTAGTTCCATTACTTAATGAAAGAAAACATTTAACAAGCCATAACATTATCCTATTGATGTAAGGGTAGGATAGTATGGTGAAATAAAGGAAATCAAAGGGTGAGTTTTACATCTCTAGCATTTCTCTGCTACCAGAAGGCCTAGATAGTACCACAATTGAGTCACTTTAGAAAAAAAAATGTTTCTTTACTTCTGGTGAGATTGGATAATACCCCAACGAAATCATTTGGTTCACCTCGCTATGGAGGAATCCTTTCTCTTCTTAAACCTTTTATTTTTCTTTTCTTTTCAAAGGAATTTGAATAGGAACTTATTAGTTTTTAATTGTTAGAAGAGGGATCCCAACTTATTGAGAGGAGAATAGGTTGTTCCTTCAAAGAAATACTTTATACCTCTAATGCTTCGTTTGCTAAAAGTTGTCCCCTTATCTTACTCTACATAAATTGATAGGAAAGAACACATTATTCAAAACACAACCAAGTGTAGGAATAGGGATCATAAATAGATGCAGACTTTGTGGTTTTACTTATAGCTTCCTGACTAAAGGATAATAGTTGCCTTCAATAATCATCGACTCAAAATTGATGAACAAAATCAAGGAAGACAGTGACAGATCAGCCAAGCATGCCACATTACTACAACTTTCCGTTGAAAAAGGATCAAGGATTCTTCTCAAAGTTCAAAATATACTTTATTTAGAGACAAATAAAACCAAATAATAAAACCAAAATATGAGGGATGAAAATACACAAAAATAATGCAATCCATTTAACTACATGCAACCTCTCCTAACCTAACCTAAACAAGAGGGGGATCAAGTCATGTAAAGTGAAATTTCTAACACATTCATAGAAGCTTCTCTTGACCCTAAGGCCATAAGATGTGATCATCAAGAACCAAAGCAAAAATAAGTGTAGTGAACAAAATAACCATTAAAACATTTTCAATGACGAATAAAAACATGAAGTGCAACCAAAATGGTGTATTACATTCAACTGCTCTTTCAAGAAATAAACTCCACAACATCATAAACTACCTAGCCTATGACCATACAAGACTTTATGATGCACATGTAGGTGCATGGGGTATTCACTCAATGAAATCTGACATAGCACGTGAATTTGTCGCATACTAAATAATACCCTTAATTTGAACACGTAGTGGAAAATACCTCTAAATATCACTTTATTTACCCCCCTACCAATACAAACCCAATACACCTTCCAAATTTAAGAAACCCCTACTTTCACTAGATATTGTAGGTGTCCATATTTTCATTAACATTTTTTATTCCCCTTTATCCTAGTATGGTGACATGTGAATGACAGGATGCCTATATTGTGCCTCTATTATGATCACACATGAATTCTATAATTATATAAAATACATATTTTTTCTTTTGATATACATTATACATGCATATTAGTTTTCCCACAATGAAATTACTCAACCCACACTCAAGTACATCTCACAATGACTTGTGGCATTTAATGGTCTAAGGAACACAAATATTAACCATGTTTTAGGAAGAGTGGTTATGTGCATGTATATAAAATGACATATCATTGATCTATATTGTTGTAGCTCATTTCCATTCTATTTCAAATATTTAAAATCATATATGCCAAAAAATAAGAATGAAAAAAAGAGAATACTTTTCGTCCATGGTGGCACAGGTCCACTATGTGAAGGCATTTTTACATATTTTATATGGTGGTGGTCCATTTTCCTATGATAGATAATTTAAAGAGAGTAGAATTATCAAGATCAACCATGTTAGTAGCATCAATACCCCACAACATAATCAACCATTATGTTGGGAGTGCCCCCATAAATGGTCTAGCGAGAAACCATCATCAAGAGATCAAGATTAATCCTGGCCTTTCACCCTACCAAACTGAATGGTCAGTGAAAGTCCTTCAATTACATAAAGAAGCTCTTTTGGGAGTATACAAATACGAAAGGCATCCATGCTGATTTATACACTCATCACATATACATTAAAGAAGAATGTCAAACTTTTAGGCAACCACAGAGAAGAATGAATCCCGCCTTAAAAAACATTGTCAAATATGAATTACAAAAGCTATTAGACATGGGTTTTATTTATTCGATATCAGATATTTAATGGGTTTCCCCACTAGTCATTGCCCCTAAGAATAATGGTAACTGGGAGATTTGTGTGGATTACATTGAAGTAAATAAAGAAACTTTAAAATATCATTTTCCCTTAGCCTTTATTGACCATGTCCTTGATACATTAGCTGGAAAGAAGCTTTTATCCTTTCTAGATGGATTCAATGGATACAACTAGATACAAATAGCTCATGAGGATAAGGATAAAACCACCTTCACATGTCCTTGGGGGACATTTTCCTACCCAGTCCTCCCATTTGGTCTCTGTAATGCACCTGCTACTTTTCAAAGGGAAATATTAGGAATTATTTAGGATCTAATCAATGGTAGTGTTGAAATCTACATGGATGACTTCACCCCATATCGGGATTCTTTTGAAGAAATTCTAGGAAACTTAGAGAAAGTAATTAAAAGATGTATATAGACACACGTTTATCTTAGTACAATAAAATTCCATATGATGATGGAGGAAGGAATAGTGCTAGGGCACCTGCTTTCAACTATAGGAATTTGGGTTGATTTTGTTGAGATAGTGGTAATATTTAATTTTCCTACAGCTATGATACTAACACAGGTATGTAGCTTTATTGGTTATCCTAGCTATTATAGCCGGTTTATAGAAAAAATTTCTAAGGACAGATGAATGTGAAACAACCTTTAAGGAAATAAAAGAACTAGTTTGTAAAGCTCTAATATTACATGGTCTTGACTAGAAGCTCCCATTTCACAACTCTACAAATGCTTCTCAAGTAATAGTAGGTGTAGTCCTGAGGCAACAGGAGGATAAGAAACCGTATGCGATCTATTATGTCAACAAGAACTTGACTTTTGTTGAATTTAACTATACGGTAACTAAAAAGGAATTCTTGGCTATTATTTATGCTAATAATAAGTTTCAACATTATATTACAGGGTATCGTACTTTCATGCACACTAATCAAAGAACTATCAGGTATTTGATGAATAAACCAATAACCTGTGGTCGTATTACAAGATGGTTGTTTTCAATTCAATAATTTGATACTACCATTATAGATAAGCCATGGGAAGATAATGTTGTTGCAGAATTCCTCTCTAGGATGGATACTAGTGATGAAGGTACCCCTGTAGAGGAAAGTTTTCGAGATGAACATCTTTCTTGAATTTCTACTCAAACTCCATGGTATGGAGATATTTATAACTATCTTGTTATAGGAAAAGGGCCTCAACACTTACTGTATAAAGAATATTGAAAGATTATCCATCATAGCACCCGCTATTCATGGATAAAATGATCTCTTTTACACAGGACCCAACCAACAAATCTGGCACTTCATAACTGAGGACGACATATATCGTGTCCTGAAAGCTACTCATGATGGCCCCTGTGGGGGAGATTCCATAGATAAGTGGACAGGTCATAAGGTGTTACAAATGGGGTACTATTGACCTTCTATTTTTTAGGATGCAAGAAAATATGTTTGCGGGTTCAATAGTTTCCAATGGATGGGTTAGCCTAGTCGGGAAGACGAGATGACACTACACCATCAACTAATTTTTGAGCCCTTTGAAAAATTGACTATTGATTTCATTGCGCCATTCAATCCATCTTAAAATCAGAAAGTTCACATTTTGGTTTGCACGGATTACGTCACAAAATGGGTAGAGGCCAAGGCTGTTGTGAAAGCAGCAGAATAGGTTGTCTTAGACTTCTTATTTAAAGAATTTCTTTCTTAGTATGGAGCTCCTAGAGAGATAGTTTCAGATGGAGGGGCGTAGTTTACATCACATTTAATAGCAGGACTTATGAAGAGATATGAGATCAAGCATAAGGTAACATATCCATATCACCCTCAAGTGAATGGATAATTCAAGAGCACACACAAGGTATTGGAAAATATTCTTACAAAGACTGCAACAAAACATCACCGAAATTGGGCTAAACAAATTCCTAAGGCACTATGGGCATATAAAACAACATGGTGAAACACAACAGGATTTTCACCATATGATCTTATCTATGAGAGATCCCCTTTGTTTCTAGTGGAATTCAAAACTAAGGCACTCGAGATAGCCCTTAAAGTAGTTTTGAATAGTTAAGGAGCCAGGAAACACTGACTATAATAGTTAAATAAGTTGGATGAAATTTTTTTGGTAGTTTTCCAAAATATTGTTGCAATTCAACAACAGTGAACTAAATGGCATGACAAATTTATCAAGAAAAATATGTTTCAAAAGGGAGATTGGGCATTGCTCTATGAATCTTAGTTGAAATATTTTAAAGGAAAACTTTTCTACATATGGATGGGATCATATGAAGTTGACACATTGTTTGAGAATGAGACTGTTAGACTTATAACAATTGATGAGGTACAGACCCCTCTACCTGTAAATGAACATCACCTTAGGTTGCATCACCGTCCAACTTATAAAGACTCCTTTATTAAAAATTTCTCTCATAATTCTTGTTTTGAAATTGTTAGTGTAGAGAACTCTTCCTCTGCACCTCTGATCTAATTATATAATATATATATATATATATATATATATATATATATATATATATATTATATATAATATATATATGGATATCTAATATAATAAAATGTTGTTACTACTCTATCATATTTTTTTTCTACAAGTACTTCACTGATGTTATTACTCCTTTGGCATTGTTACTCTGACCGTGGAAATTTTGTCTAAGTACTTCACTTCTACTGTTACTCCTCTGGTATTGTTACTTAGTGGCAATTTTTTCTAAGTAGTTCACTAGTGTTGTTACTTGGATTATGCCGATTTCGTTTACGTACTTCACTGGTGTTATTACTCCTCTGGTGTTGCTACTCCTCTGGTGTTGTTACTCTGATCCTGGTGATTTTGTATAAGTACTCCTTCATTGTTGTTACTCCTCCGGTTTTGTTACTCCTATGATGTTGTTACTCCATGGTAATTTCTTCTAAGTACTCTAGTTTTGTTACTCCTCCAGTGTTGTTACTCCATGGCAATTTCATCTAAGTAATCCAATGTTGTTACTCCTTCGGTGTTGTTATTTCATTTGTGGCGATTCCAATTGTGTTCAAGCAGTGTTGTTACTCCTTGGACGATGTTAGTCCCCCGATGTTGTTACTCCTCAAATGCTTTTACTCCTCCACTGTTCTTACTCCTATGATGTTGTTACTATGTCAAGGTAATTCACGAGGTACATCCCCAATTAACTTTGTGGATTTGATCAATAATTCATTTGACATGACTCAATATGACCATGGATAGTCATCCCTTAGTTGGGGGGAGCTATTATGATAAATACGAACATTCCATAATTGAAATGTAGTAGTGACTTGTCATATCACCACTGAACCTTGTGTTAATTATGTACAATCCATGAACCCCACCATACCTCGTACAGTTATCTATATGCATGCGGACTTGAAATAAGTATGATTGTGTTAATAGACGATCCTTTAAAATGTTTTGAAATGATTACCATAATTATTGCTCATTATTACCATAATCTGCCATGGACTTTTCCATATTTTACCATTATCTTCCTGGATTTCATTATCACCACACCCCTTCACCACCACAACCCTATCACTACAAATTTACCTATTGACACTCCTCCTCAATGGTCTTATTGTGACTCCAATTTATGCTATTGAACAAATGTAGAATGTGTTGGCAAGTCATTAGGCATGAACAAGAGAATATAGTGGAGGTCCAAAGGAATCCAATGGTATGGAAGGTATTTCTAGATGCAGAGTGGCATGTATATTTTGAGAGGAAGCAGGGATTTGACAAACATTAGACTTCAATAGGAATAATTCTTTGATATTTTTATAGGATTTTTAATGGATAGTTATTTGAGGTACATTACCTTCAAATAATAATAAAATACTTTGATTAACCTAAAGAATTTTTGGAGTTCTTTATTGCACAATGTCCAACCTAGGTAGGGGTCATGGACATATATTCTTGTACTCTCAAACTCTCTACCATGTAGTCACATTCCCCAAAGGAAATTAGACATCCTCACTTTTTTTAACATGACGTTTCACTATAGGAACTTGTTCATGAAGAATTTATTGACTAGCCACCTCTCTACTTTCATCCATACTATAATTAGCTCCAAGAAAATCCATTATCATTTTATTATCCATGATAATTTGATATGAAGGAATGCTCATTGGAGGTTAATTTTTTGTGCTAGAAGATGGATTGTCCTTTCTAAAAATGTACATTTTTTTCATAACTACCACAACCTCTTTTAATGCTTTAATGATATTTTTATAGGTTGATTTTTTTATTACAATGGTTTCCCATGTTTAAATGCATTGTAATTACAACAAGATAACAATTATATTCCAATCAAAAATAAAGATAAAATTACTTCTCTAAGTACAATATGTCTCCTCCAATTATAATTAAATACAAATATTGTCTACGAAACTTACAAAAAAGGACAAAAATTGTCTTCCTGTTTCACAAGAAGAAATTTTTTTTCCTCCCAATTACACTAGAAGATAATAATTGTTTTCCAATTCCTTAACAATACAACAATTACCTTCAAGTTACTCAATTTTCCCTCTAATTACATAAAATTTGTATTTTAATTACATAATAAGCGGAAAAAGTGATTCACAATAACAAAAGTAGACAAAAGTATTCCTTTTTGAATTATAAGGGAACTTATAACAAGTGTTTAAATAATCGTTTCAGATGTCATATGAGTGCAATGAATGTGCATTAGGGTGTTGGCATTGTAATGTTGAATTAATGTCAACAAGGTTTTGGTGTTGTTCATAATATGCCTATGTCTTCCTCATGATGTGTGATCAGTGTTTGGTTGTTGCAGGTTTCAACCTGTTGGTCTTGTTAGCTAGCATTGATGTCAACATATTTATGATATTACCTAGTGCAAGAATGGAGTTGATTTGCACATTGATTCTATTTCTGATGATTTAATTGAGGTTTGCATGTTGTGTTGATTGAATATGTTGCTCCTACAAGTTGTTAGAGTGCTATTGTAGTTGTTGCATATGTCTCTACATGTCTTGGAGACATTGGAGTTGCTTCTACACATTTTAGTTTTGGTTGTTTGTGTTGGAGGTAGTTGGATGACATGTTACTGCTGCTGCAAGAGTTGGACATGTTGCTACAAGAGTTAGATATGTTGCTACATGTGTTAGAGATGTTTCTACAGGTGTTAGAGATGTTGCCGCAGGTATTGGATTTGTTGGAAAGGTTGTGGTTGCTAGTTGAGGAGGTGGAGGAGATGATCTTGGTGATGAGGTTGGTACACTAGGTCTTGTATATTACTAACTTGTTCTTGGCCTATGTCATCCTTTTAAAACTTATCACAGAGGCTTGGAGGTGTGTTCAAGAGTTGAAGAAGATGTTCCATCAACTAGCAGTGGTCCTAAACTAATGTTTCAGTGTTTTTCCTTATCTTTTTCCCTACTCACATGGATCCAAGCCTTTGAGAGTGGTTAAAAAGTTCTAGTCATTGGAAAAAAAGGCTATGGGAGTGACTTTGATGTTGTAGTAGAGTTTTTCCTATGTTGTGCATGTGACCAAGCCATTTCATGGAAATTTCTCCCCATTCCTCATGTTCCTCATGTAATTTTGGTGTTCTGGTGACATTCTTGTTGGAAACTTTTTAATTTCAGGTCAGAAAAGTTCGTGGGACCTACAAAAATTAATCAAATTTGAAAATATCAAATGGGAAGTGGAGTTAGTGGTTTGATAGAGTCAATGAGATGAATCTGAATCAAATCAAGCATATGAACAGAGTTGTGGGGCTTAGTAGTTCTAAGTAATTATTGATTTGAGCATCTTAGTTCATCTATTTATTAGGGATAGCTCAATGATAGTTTAGTTGATTCCTGTGTGTTGAGTGAGTACGTGTGCGGAGAAGAGAGTGCAAGGTGTGTGAGGATTGTATTGCTGGTTTTCTCAAGCAGTTTGTGGTTGTAGCAAAACCGAGTTGAAATGTGTTTCAACCATCATATTTATGTAATATGTGAAGTGTTGAAGTGAGCATTAGAATATTGGTTGATGAGATTGTGTGGCATCTAGTGGATTATTTTAGAGATTGTGTTCTTCTATTTTATTGTTTAGTTTTTATTAGAGCTTTTGATTCAGAATGATGATGTTGTTTTGATGTTCATGTTGACCACATTGGGAGTCGAGTGCAAAATATTATGAAACAAGGCTCACATGGAGGAAGTGAAGAAACAAAGACTTCATAGTATACAATGACATGGTAGATTTAGTAGAAGGATGAGATTTCTCCATCCAATACAAGATGGATATTCCAATGGAAGTTGGGTGAGGGTCATTAATCGTGGTCACCTACAACAGATGGTAGTCCGTAGATACGAGCGAGAAACACATTTCTTGTCTGTTAGATGTCAACATACTATGAAAGAAGTCGATTATTCCATGCCATGGGAGTAAGATGATCAATGTAAATTGTTTTCAACAATTTAATAAAATATATTGAGCAACACAATAGAAACAAGGGTGGTTTCTGACCGAGGAGGAGGGTTTTCAAACAGAAACAATTGTGCCTATTGTGTGATTTATTTCATGGTTTTACTTGTGTTTGATGCTTTAATACTTATTTATGTTCTTCACATTGTGCATAGTTTAAAGGAATAATAATTTCCAGAAAAAATTTAAAAGTGACATCACTACTAGTTCAGCCCCCCCCTCCATAGTGATCTAGTTTGCAACAATTGGTATTTGAGCGGAGTTCTCAGGTGTAGATTAATCGCTGTAGAGTGGATCTTGGATTTTTTTGTAGAGTTTTTGAAATTTTTCTAAAATGGATCAGGAAGCAACTCCAACAATTCACAAAGGTAAATTTGTAACTTGGAGAATGAATTTAGATTCATAGTTTTTATCCTTTGATGAAGATTTTTTTCTATTAATTGAATATGGAATTAAAGACGAACCGAACAATTTGAATAAAATATTATTTTGAATAGTATTTCAAAATATGATAACATGAATGTGAAGCATTGTGAGACTGCCAAAGAAATGTTGGATAAGTTACACAACTTGTATCTTGGAGGAAAATTTGCATTTTTAAAAAACAGGCAAAAAAGCAAAGGATTATACTTTTATTGTAGTAACAAATCAATCCTCCTCACAAGAATAAGATGAGAGCTCTAGTGATAGAAGATATGATGATAAATCCAAAGTAATGGAACTAGAAGAAAAAATTAAAAGGCTCACGACTGAAAATAAAGATCAATAGATGCTGCTACAAATTTTTGATGAAAAGTAGTGTGCACTCAAAGAAGAAATTTCATATCTAAAAATTCAATTAGAAGAAGGAAGAAAAATTCAAAATGGAATGAAGAAGAAGTACAAGGAGGTGGAGGATAAGCTCCAAAAATTGAAGACTGAAGTAATTTCTGCAAGAAAATAATTAGAGCAGTTGAGATCTAGTGCTCAAACACCAACAAGAAAATCTGAAAATGTTGGAGCAACTAGTGGTAGCGAGAAAAAGGAGAATCATCAAAAAAATCATTAGCCATGCAAAAAATAGTAAAAGAAGTGAAGAAGGCTAATGATGAAGAAAAAAATTGATATATGCTACAATTGTGGAGTACGTGGACACAAAGCAACAAATTATGACAAAGAGATAAAGTATTCTCACCTAATAATAGCAGTTCAAGCAATATTAAAAAGGAGAAAATGCTACACCTGTCAAAAATGTGGAAATATGGTAGAGAATTGAAATAGTGAATAAAACATACCCTCTCATCAAAACAAGCAACCAAATGACAAGCAACCTGAAGCACACATGCAAAGTAGATCTCAATTTATCAAGTTTAATAGTTATTTTTATGGTTATTGTTTCTCATGCAATGATTTTGGCCATAGGGTTATTGATTGCAAGGCACATGCAAAGAATGGAAATTACAACAATAGAAGACATCAACCTATTCCTTTATTCCTTGGTCAAATTACATGTTTTGTATGTGAGAATATTGGCCATAAGGCCAAGGATTCCAAGATGGCCATTTGTTATAGGAGATTCAACTAGAGAAATGAGAATATGAAATGTCAACCACATAAGAAGAAGAAGGATCAACAAATGAAAGTTTCACTACAGGAAAAAAATTTCATTGGTGAGGGTCATGCTTGTGATGGACCTTTAAGGTCTGCCACCAATGTGACATATGGTGATGCTCTTTAAAAATTTTTTGTTGTAAGTGTATATAGTGATGGTCCTTTAGGGTTTGTCACCAAAGCCATTTTCATTGACTCTTTGGGTGAGGGTCGTTAAAGGCCCGTCACTAATTCTCTCTTTGGTGACACTTTTGTTGAGGGTCATTAAATTCTCATCACTAATTCTCTCTTTGGTGACACTTCTAGTGACGATATTCTATTGACCATCACCAATGATATTTTCGGCTACTTTTGGTGACAATCAATAAATGTTCATCATCGTTCATCATTCCAATGATTTTTTTATGACACTTCATTCCTGTGATGGACCTTTAAGGTCCATCACTAATGTCGCATATGGTGACGTTCTTTAAAAAATCATTGTTGTAAGTGTATATAGTGATTGTCCTTTAAGGTTTGTCACCAAATCCATTTTCAATGACACTTTTGGTGAGGGTCGTTAAAGGCCCGTTACTACTTTTCTCTTTGGTGACACTTTTGGTGAGGATCGTTAAAAGCCCATCACTAATTCTCTTTTTGCTGACACTTCTAGTGATGATATTTTATTGAACCCCACCAATGCTATTTTTGGTTACTTTTGGTGGTGGTCAAAAAATTTTCTTCATCATCCATCATTCCAATGAGTTTTGATGAATCTATTTACTTGTTACTATATTTTTTCTCAAAGATAACGATTTAAGACCATCGTTGTGGAGTCTTTTTTATTATGTGTCCAAGCTCATAGTGGTTATAATAGTCAGTCAATTTGTTAAGAATTAATTAGTGTGTATCATTTCCTCAAGTCAGAAGAATATAGTTTTCCTATGAGTCAACACATGATTTATCTCTATTAGGTTTATTATACAGAAAATTTCCTTTAAATAAAGTTATACTAGTGTGTGTAGGAAATATATTATTTAATACATAATCAAGCTCTATAAATTCTATTAATGAGAGAGACATATCACTCCTCAACACTCATGGCACACATTAACATGCTTTGGAACAGGACACTAACATTCCTTGGCACCTCATATGTCTTGGAACATCTTTGTACCTAGAACATTTTACCATGCGTAGGATGCCCAAGAACATGTTAGCATGCACTAGCATAGCATAGTACTCCCCTATCATGTGTCAGGATGCCCTGGAACAGCTTGGCATAATATTGCATTGAAAAACATTAGCACTTGGCACACATTGGAACTTGGCATGTATTGGAACATATTATTAGTGTGCCTAGCATGCCCATTTTGAAAACAATAAAGTCCTGACTTATTAGCCCTCTTACGTGTTCATTTCCTTGAATTTTATCTTTTTTATTCATTTTGGTGCCTTGAAACTCCTTGACGCATATTGGCATACTATGGCACCATGCACATACTAGCATGTATTAGCACCTGGAATGCCTTGGCACTATTTGGCACTTGCTAGCTCACCCTGAAAACACCTAACACACTCTAGAACTTCTTGACATTCCCTGATATTCCATGGCATGCCTTACCCATGCTTAGCATACCTTCTCACTCCCTCCTTGGCATGACAGTTAGCAATCATTAACACTCCCTGACACACCCTTATATTCATTCACTTCCATGCATTTTTACCTTGTGATCCCTTGTGTTTTCCTAATACTCCATAACACTCCTGAACATGCATTGTCACTCTCTAGAACACCTTAGCACTCTTTGATATGATTTTCCACTTTGTAGCATGCATCACACTCCCTGACACACATTGGCACTTGGCACGTGTTGGCACTTGGTAAGTATTACCATGTTTGGCATGCGTAGAAATGAATTGGTATGATTTGGCATGGTTTAATATTAAGTTTATTTGAGATCAGTTATTGGAAACTAGAATTGGCACCTAGAGTTGGTTTTCCTAGCATGCCCCTCATGGAAAAGGTAAATTGATGACTTATTAACCCTATTATGTGCTCATTTCCTTGTATTTTAACTTGTTCCTCCCTTTTGTTACCTTGATAGGCCCTAGCATGCATTTTCACACCCTCGTACATCTTGGCATGCCTTAGCACTTGGCACATCTTATCTTGTTTGACATGTCTTCATAATATCTGGCACATGTTAGCATGCCCTAGCCTTCACTAACACTCCTTGGAAGTCATGACCTTACAACTAGCATTACATTTTTCAATGACATGGTAACATTACACTCACTGGAACACCTTGGTAGTCCCTAGTTTTCATGCCATGTGTTATCCTCCACAATGTCCCAGGCTAATGAGGAGATCGACGGAGGTAATCACAGACAAAGATTTTAGTTTGGTAGCTATCCCTACCAAACCAAAGAGGGCTCTCTCTATGAAATCGCAATAAAGAGATGACTGGAATGTAAAGGATTTTAGGCTATATAGCTAGGCTTTAGGTGGGTTTTGGAAAATTTAGTGTTTTGTTGCTGGATAAGGGAGAAAAACTAGGTAGCTAGGTTATAGGATCAAAGGGTTACAACAAAAAATATAAAAAGGAACAAGTTAGAATTACTTTTGTGATGGGTCTTAGGGTTTTTCGGTGTATTGTAGTGTTTAGAAGAATCAAAAGGTCTTAATGAGCATGAAACATGAATTCACTAAGAAAGAAATAAAGTAACACATAATGATTTTTTCATCAAAAGAAAGCTTTATACAAATAATTCTTTTTATAAACTATAAGGAAAAACATTGAATAATTGATGAATGGAAAGAGGAGATTAGTATCTTTCATATAAGGCTATAACAGAGAAAAAATAACATCACAAACTTACTACACATGAATTCCTAGATAATAGTTGCAAATTGTGTCCTTTGATTTCCAGAAAATGCCCAAGTACATGCTAGAATATTTCTCTCCTCTGAAATCCAACCCATTCTATCACTGAGAAACTGATACATAAAGACCAAAACAACATCTCCCCACTCTCGAGGATCGAATCAATGACTCTAGGAAATGTTCCATGGGATGTTCTAACCAAACCTTAATGTCTAGGGCAGTTAAAAACGACTTTTACAATTAACTTTGACTCTAACCTCTCTCATAAATGAGGTCAAATTGACATCAAAACGGATTATAAATACTAACCACCCATTATTTACATTCAATTTTACCTCTGACATTCATCTACTTCACCCTTTTTACTTTTACCAATGTCAAAATAGGAATTACAACAAATTACACAGTGAAAATTTTACAAAAATATCAGAAATTTCTAGGTGTACAATGAGCTATTCGAGACCATTTTTGAGTGCCTTTATAAAGTCCAAATCCATATTGGAAGCCTTTTTTGGAAATCAGGGAGAGCTTAGATGTCTTTATAGTATTTGTTTCACTCACAATGACCCATTTTTGGCTGAGATATGGCCATTCTCCCAAGGTGTCTCCAGGTGTGCAATGAAATGGAAAGAGAGGGACATAAAAGTGATTTTTAGCCTCTTTTTTTCAAATTTATCAAAACCTAAGCCCCATACTAGGAAAGAGCGAAAATGGGGTCTGAGATGGGGTCATATTATTTCCAAAAATGTTGATTTTACATCATTTGGAGCCCTAAGGATAAATCTCAGCGTGAGCTCGCTGTGCTCCTAGATAGAAAATTGCCAAAAACTTGCAAGTATGCACCAAAACACAAAATTTTCTCCAAACCCTCACAAAATTTGTCCAAATATGCCTCCTTAGCACACGCAGAACTTGCTAACACTCCCTATCATTAAGTATTATTCATTCATTTCCATGCAATTGAAGCTAGTCCTTCCTTATGTTTCCCTGGCACTACCTGACATACCTTGTCAACGCCTCCTTAGCACACCCACAAATTGCTAACACTCCCTATCGCACACTCTTATTCATTCATTTACATGCAATTGAAAGTAGTCCTCCCTTGTGTTTCCCTGGCACTCCCTAGCATGCGTTGGCACCACACCCTAGCACCTAACACCTCTTGGCATGCCTTAGCACTTGTGATGTCTTAGAATGACTAATATGCCTTGGAAATTTCTAGCATGTTTTATCACTTCTTGGCATTCCTTGCATAGCTTGGCACTCCCTATCTATCATGCCCTCATAGATAGCCTTACTTTTTTGTGACTTGGGAACCTAACCAAGTCATTGAAAAATTGGTGTTGTCCCTAGACAAAAGTCTCCCTTTGTCTAAAATTGCTTTTTCCATCCCCTTATCATAATTGTAGGCTTACCTATTGCAAGTCCTATTATGAAATTATCCTAATACACTTCATCCTTGGGACACCTGCAAGACACTCTTATTCATTTCTTTCAATGCACTTTGACCTAGTTCTCCCTTGTGATGCCCTCACACTCCCCAACGCTCCTCAACATGCATTGACGTTGTCTGGAATGTGTTATCATGCCTTTTCATTCCTTGGCATGCCCTGGCACTCCTTAGCTATCATGCCATCATAACTACCCTTATTGGTTTTAAGACTTGAATCAACCAAGTCCTACCTCCACTACAACATCTTGACCAAGTTACAGTTACTACAACTATACTATCCCTTGTTCACCTAATAATGGCCTATAAATCATCTTAGGCTACTCATGCCCAATCTTAGCTTATCCCACTTAAGAAGTTACCAAGCCAAGGCTCATACCTAACCATGGCCATAAAACATTTAAGCAACATAGATTACATCTTGACATGGCATAGCACCTGGCATGTCTAACAATCCCTTGGCACTATGTTGCACATGTTGGCATTTCTTGCATTCCATGGCATGATTTAGCACTCCCTATCATATCATACCACTCCTTGACATGTCATGGAACTCTTTCATGCCTTGGAACTACCTAGCATATAACTTTGTCACTCCCTCCTGAGCACATTTGGAATTCACTGGCACTCCCTATCATACACTCTTATTCATTCATTTCCATGCATTTTGAACTAGTTTTCCTTTGTGTTTATGTCGCACTCCGTAACACTCCCTGACACACATTGGCACACCTTGACACACATTGGCATGCCCTATCATGTCACCCTGACACTCTAGAATTTCTTGGAACCACCTAACATACCTTGTCGTCCCCTCCTTAGCACACCTATAACTCACTGACACTCCTTGTCACACACTCGCAGTCATTCATTTACATGCATTTGAAACTAGTGCTCCCTTTTGTTTCCCTGGCACTCCTTAACACTCCCTGGCATGCATTCGAACACCCTAGCACTTGGCACATCTTGGCATGTTTCCCTAGCTTCTATCATGCCTTAACATTGCCTTTCATACCTTATCACTCCCTCCTTAGCATGCTTAGAACTCACTAACACTTCCTGTCATGAAATCTTAATCGTTCATTTGCATGCATTATTTTCACCTATTGCTCCCTTGTGTTCCCTAGTCACTCCTTAACACTTCCTAACACGTGTTTTTAATGGAAAAATCATTATATATAGGGCAGGTCATCATCCATTTGTGGACAAGAAAATTTGGTATAAGTCTGTAATAAGAAGTGTGAAGATAACCAACCAAGAGAAGGAAACAAGGAGAGAAGATGTTGGTGTTATTTATGGGGTTGTTTTAGCACTAATAGATCCAGATGTGCGAAGGAAGGAAGAACTATCTACTGCAGAAAATGTCGAAGATCTTATTCTTGTCGAAGAAGTCGAATCAAGGAAGAACATAAGAAAGGTTACACGCCGAATTATAATAAGATTTCATACCATCCAACAGAAGAAGGTCAAGGTTCAAAAGGTTGGTGAACCACACATTCTAGGGTTTATGTAAGAGGGCCAAGAACTACAGATCTAATCCATTGAACTGGAACTTGAAGGATAGTTGAGTTATTGAAGGAAGAAGCCTGATCATCGTTGACTCAAGGAAAAAGAAGGAAGTTGAATGAAGGAGGCTTGTGACTTGGCCTTGGAGAGATCATTGAGTCAAGGGTCTAGGCCATGGTCTTGGTATTCATCAATTGAAGTCTATATAAGAAGAAGACCTTTTTTGGGTTTTCCTCTCATGTTGGAGAGTTATTGGCCCTGGTTGATCAAATATTTGATGTGTCTCTTGTCTCCTCATTGTTTCTGCATTGGAAAATGTAATGCCCCACTCAAATCTTATCCTACAAATTTTGTTAATGTTTACATTATCTAAAAATATTGAGAAATATAGATCTAATATAAAATTCATGATTTCCATTATTTAAATTCTCCACTTACCTTCTCAAATTGAATATTGGGTAGAAGTTGGTCTCCTTCCATTATTTCAAAATGTATGTATTCATTTCACATTACCCAATGTACCCTCACATTTATTAAGGAGAAGACATGGTCCTCTCCATGTAATTACATTTCACATTCCCCAATGTACCCTCACATTTATTAGGGAGAAGACATAGTCCTCTCCAACTATTATCAATATATAATTCATTTCCACATTACCCAATACCCCCATTTATTAAGGAGAAGACCAAATCCTCTCCATGATAATTAATTTCACATTCCAAATGTACCCTCACATTTATTGGGAGAAACATAGTCCTCTCCAATATATCAATATATTTAATTTTCACATTACCAATGTACCTACATTTACTAGGAGTGACATGGGCCTCTCATGTAATTCATCTCATTTCAAATGTACTCTAGCTGACTTGAGAGAAGAGAAGTCAACTATAGGGATGGGTGAGAAGTGAATGACATTAATGAGAGGTGGTTGAGATGGAGAAGGGAAGGAGGGTATAAAAAGGGAAGGGGGAAGGGAAAAAGGGGGGAGCTTTTGGGAGGTTTTTCTTATGATGGTGGGGGTTGGTTGTGATTGTTTGGACTTGTTATGATTTTGGGAGGCCTTGGAAACCTATGGAGGTTTCTTGGGTTTGAGAGGAGGAAAAGTATTGTTATCTGGTTTTGCACATTCTTCTTGAGGACACACTATATCTGGTTGGAATTGGGCATGGAGGGCTAGGGAACCTGTGGAGGTTTTCTCGGCTAGGAATTTGTTTCCTAGTTGGCTGGGAGGTAAATCTGGTTGGGTCAGTGAGAAGGAGCGTTCAGTTGGAGCTATACGACAAAGGTATCATCATCAACCACCGGAACAGGTATTTTTCCATGAACTACTCTTGTTAAGTTGATATCAATGGAATGCTCATCTTAATTTATATTTCTTATGATTAAATGATAAGATGTTAAATGCTTAAAACTTTGTGAGAAGGTCAGCAAGCTCCTTTTCTTACTTGCAAATCAACAGTAAAATAGATATCTGTTAGTGTATAATAGATTGAGGCTCTAATAATAGGAATCCGGTTCTTACACATGGTATCAGAGCTTTGGTTCAAAATCTGGACTCAAAGCCCACTAAACCCCAAATATCGCTAGAAGGAGGGCTTGAACCTTTGACCTTGTAGCTGTTAAGCTGTTGTGGTTAACACCTTTGGCATTTTCTTTTGAGTTGAAACAAGAAAATGTCAGTTAAATATCATTCATTCAACACATAAAATTTTTAGTCACCTAGTAGAACAATCACTAATCCGTCTTCAATCCCTTTTCTTATTGAAGTGGAAAGGAATTGAATCTTCAATATTTCTCTATACTGTCACCGTATTGAGTTAATTCTGGACTACCAAAAAATAAAATATGCACGCTTTTGATCTTACGCAATCCCCTCAGGGGCTCGGCAGTTTTCTGGTTTATTACGAAGGTCAGAAGTTACCCAATCCTAATTTCGATTCTGTTAATTGTAGAGAAATAAATTAGAAAAGCACAGGAGTAAGAAAACAACCTCAGAGGATAAAGACAAGTTCTAGTCTCTTATGGAAGCAAATTTAGGAAATTTTCCTCAATGGCTTCATGGATAGTATCTCGAATGAAGCACACCTGGCCGTTTTCAAGAAACAAGACCGACTATTTAAAGGTTTTGGATAGTTTTGTACGGTCACTGCCTGTTCATGAATCGACAAAACAATTTGTCTTTGCTCTTCGTGATCCTAATTATCCCTCCTCTGTTGTGTATTTGTTGGTTGCTGGAAGTTTATCAGAACGATCTGCATCCGATGTCGAATGTTTAGTTAGGGCTATCAAGCCAAAGGTTGTGGTCGCGCAGATAGGCCCTTCAGTATTGGACGATATTAGAGAAGAAGAGAAACATTTGAACTTTAAACGTTTGTGTAAAAATATCATGAAAATACAGATTAGGATGGGAGAAAACACCATGTTGATTCTGAAAGAAAATAGACCATGGAGAAAATCATGGATAGGTTTGACTTTATGCATAACATGATAGAAACATTAACTTCATGGTGGTTGAAATCGATCGAACAAAGCCAAGTGTTTTTTTTTCAGATATCCATTCACAACAACTTAAACAGAGGAAGCAGAGAGAGAATTACAGAGTAACATAGCATAGATGCAAACTTTCTTAATCGCTCAGGGTAAATGATGATGAAGTCCAATGTTGACAATGTGTTCAGTAGTTACCTTCAAGAACACGTTTTACCCAATTTGCAAAAATCATTGAACAATAAATTTTTTTTGACTCTCAGATTAATTGGTAAATCACCAAGTTGATTCTGGTAGCACTGACGAAAATTGCCTATAGAGAACCCTCTTTAATAGTCAGCGCCTTAGGAGGAGAAAGATAATGAACAGAAGGTTTGCATTTAGCTAGGACTAACGTTTCCAGAGGACTGCCCTTCCCGTTACTCCATTTATCCATAAAATGTACTGACCTAAAAAAAAAATTAGGTTCAAGTTATCTTATGCACACACCGGCGAGAATCCTAATCGAATATTCATCTCTCATTATCATAGGTTAAAACTTCTCTTGGCCTGGCCTGATGGTTTCCATGCTGTGTTGCCAAGAATGGGTTCACAAACCTTCCCTTGTCTCCCCGTTCTGTGCCTTGGGTGTAGGGTGGCATTTTTGGTGAAATTCGAGGGACTTCCCCTGAAAACAATCCAAAATTCTGATTGATATGGTCTATTCGCATGCCTGGCATTCTCATTTTTAAGGTCTGATCCGTGCCTTCCATGCCCAATGGTCTGATGTATGGTCTGATTTTCATTTTCATTTCCTCTCTACTTTTTGTGATACTTCTTTTCAGAAGTCTTAGTTTTTTGTGTTGTTTTTTTTTTTTCGTCTTCATGCAGCAATTCCTCCTGTAGCTGAGAACAAAGCATTTAAAAAAAAAACCCTGTTTTACTATTTTAGTTTCACAAGAGATCTCGTTGAAACAGAGCTTTTGTGGTCTGATCCAAATAGAGTTTTGTGATCTGATCCTGTTGGAATCCCAACAAAATTTTGCTGAACTTTTTATATTCTAAGAATTTTTCTGTAAATGTATTTATTTGAGAATTTTGTGTTGACTAGTCTTTTGATTAATACCCTGCTCAATGTTTGAAGGCACATGGGTTGGTTTACACCATAAAATGCCTCTTTTATCTCATACTCAACTGTTTGAAATGCTTATCTTATCTTGAAGAGGTGATTGTAGTGGTCATTATCACATTGATCAAACAAATGTTGCTTGAAGTCCATCTATGAACATTCGTAGACCAAGCTTAAATTGCAATCCAAACAAAGATGTTTTCATCCATGTACAATGATGTAGGTGAATTTGGTTGTGCACGTATACAATGTAAAGCAAATTATTGCTCTGACCTATTGAACCAATGTTTGACAGTGGTGCCATCAAACTTTCTTACTTCAAGCTTAGGAAGGTTCCAATAGGTATGTTATTCCTCATGGTTTGATTTGGAAATCAGACCTTCCCTCGCTGAAATTGCCAAAATGCCATGAATATTGCTCAATGCTATCTACAAGAGAGCAAGTAACTAACACATACATATACTGGGATGCTTGAAGCCCCACTGTTTGGTGCCTTCAAGCTCTTGAAGAAAGTTGTTTATTAAATAAGTGGAAAAAAAGGGTTATCCTTGCTTGCATGTCGTACAGTTTGTATGCCCTTATTCCTATCCACACTGATAAAAAGTATGTGACTGTCCTTTTACAACATAGAACCAATACTTAGTGTTTCCCAAGTTAGCAATTTTAATTTGGCTTCAACCCCTGATCCATAAATGAGGGACTTATAGCGCACTTGCTTCACTGACATGGATTCTCTACGGATATGATGTCTATTCTCTGCAATCTCTGCTCAGAATTGATTTTAATGCCATTTGGTTATTTGCACATAACATCATTATTTCCATCTCAAACAATTTGCATTAGTGGATGTCTTAAACCCTTCAAATTGAGCAATATATGTTTCTTTTGTTGGTGGCTTGTGGAGAAAAAGATGTTGTAATGTACTATGTGCATAAGCAACATTGGGTTTGGAGAAGCCAATTCAAACCAACCTCAATACAAATCGAGATTTATCATGGATTTTTCAGGCCTCCTGAATTCTCTTGAATTTGAATTGAAGTTCTAAACCAGATTACAGTTTGTTATTTACAGTTCTCATGAACAGTTGTTGGAAATCTGTGGCATTTTCTTTACTCTCTAAACAAGGTATGTATAGGGTTTCAACGTAATTATTTGACAAACCCTAATTTGGTTATTTTATCACCTTGTTTTGTGCCTTAACTAGAGATCCAGAAGCTAGCACAATTCATATATTGATGTATCTTGTTTTGGGTATTACTCAAGTTCTAATTCTCATTACAAATCTGGTTTGAGGCCTTGTGTCTATAGACATTTTGACCCTATGGTAAGGCATTCCTCGATAGAATATTGAACAGAAGTATGATAAATATTTTTTGTCAGAACTATGGCTTAAAGAATAGAATTGTCATTCGCATAACTCGCTTAAGTTTCATGGATGAAGATTTCACTATTTGAAAGGCTAGTTGTTAAGTATACATCTAATGCAGAATGAGTTTAGACTTACAAAAAGACTTCTCTGGTCCAAGGAAGTCTTGATCAAGATTCAGTTCCCAGTAAGACCATCTCAAGTTTTATCTCTCCAAGGGCATGAATTGTGAGTAGTAATTTGTTGAAACACCTAATGAAAACTTTCGTCATGAACATAGACATATTAACAGTAACCATGATAGGATTTGATGAATCTGACACCCAGAATTATTATCATAATATCTTCATTGGTACAGAGAAACCTTGCATGGCTTGATATAGATTGCAGTGATCTTCAATCATGTATCCTATCTTGATAACAAATTGTGTAGCAACAACAGAATATGGTTTGTCAGATGATCGGGTAGAGCATGTAAGAGAGAATGCCAGTATATTGCTAGGATTTCGTAATTAGAATTTTTTAATGATAAGGAGCAGATTGATGAAGGATAGATTTCCAACTGGAGTAAGACTTTAGAGGGAGCTCTAGAATCCTTGGCAGTATGACCCAATGA